>JAENRP010000633.1:0-13764 GCA_024741835.1 Diplocarpon mali | reverse complement strand
GCCGCTGGGGGAGCCCAGCCCGAAGCTTTCGGCGCGGTCGCCTTGCGGAGAGGAGCGGGGCTTTCGAGGAACAGGTACCCGACCGGTGCCCGGGAGACCTGCACGGCGCCAGCGGTGCATCCCTCCCCTGGAGATGACGGTGATCCCATCCGCTGCCCGCCGCGTCGGGAGAGCGAAAACCCCAGGCTCGCACAGGACCAGAAGAAGAAAAAGAAAAAACAAAAAAAAGTATCGGTGGGCGGCGGCGTGGAGAGTTCGTTCGGATGCTGCCCCGTCACGGGGCCGGGTAGCCGAATTCGAGGACCCACGCGGCGCGGACAGCAAGTGCAGTCGTGCAGTCGTGCAGGGTCTGGAGGTGAAGTCGGGTGCAACATCGTGGTGACGATCATTCGGATCGCGGGAGTGCCGAGATAGCACGACTTTCCGCCGACGCTGCCCCGGCCTGCGTCGAGCCCTCACGCGCCCGCCGAGAGCCAGGACGGCAGCCGAGTTGCGGCATCCGCTTAAAGGCCGTCGGTGCTACGGTCTAAGGGTGGTGAGGCCACCGCTACGGCCACCGCTACCGCCACCGCTACCGCTACCGCAGCCGCAGCAGCCGCAGGGGGGTCGCCAAAGAAGAGGGGGGGGAAACGTGATGAGGCCTTCGAGGCTGGCGGGCACCAATCACCGTGGCTGCGTCCCACGCATGCGCAGGGAGGTTTGGAGATCAGGCCGGCTTCTCGCTGACCCCAGGATAGTTCGCTATGGGCACCAGCGAGAAAAACTCGGCTCTGGAAATTCCGTCAGATTCTCCTCGAGACGACGAGGAAAAAGATGCTCGTCTGGTGTGCCGACAGGGGCGGGCCCCGACAGCCTGGTCTTGCTCCGCGTCGAGTGCGGAGAGGAGAGAGGCAACCGGCCGGCTCGTGGTTCGTGGGGAGCGCGTGTGACGCCCAATCGGACGAGCGGGTCGGAGGGGGGGAGCGGTGTTAAGCTCCGGATGTGATGGAAATCGGATGTGGAGCGCAGACCTGCAAAAAAGGATGCCAGGAGGAGCCGAGGCCGATCAGGCAAGATCCTGAGCCTCCGGATGCAAACATGCCCACCGTACCGCGGCCTCCCAGATCCCGTGAGAGGCCCCAGCCGTGTGGCCGGAGGCGCAAGAGAAGGGAGGGGATGAGCCCGCGCCGCTCAGCCGTGTGTCTTCGCGTGCGCTGACAGCGGCCGGCATGTTTTCCCTGCGCTTGCGGCGCGACTCCAGATATATGCCATATCCCGGTCCGGGCCAGGCAGATGATCTCGACCCTCTTTTTTTTTTTTTTTTTTTCTTTTTGATTTTAAGGTTGGACCTAGCGCCCTGATGCAAGCCGAACGGCTCGCCGGTCAAGGGTGGAATATCTCCTGTGCTCACTGAACCTTCGACCTGCATCATCGGGAGCTTGCGGGATATTCTTGTCGGACGCAACATGGGACGAATGCCCTCCCTCCCGATACGAGTACGCGAAGCTTCCCGTGGCCTGGCGGCTAAGTCGGGCCCCGTTTCCTTCGCGAGCCCCACCCTCGGCTCTCTCAGATCAACCCACAGAGATTGGGGAGACTCGAGACATCGCTCGGCTTCGACTACCCCACCCTTGGCTCTCTCTCTCTCTCTCTCTCTCTCTCTCTCTCCCCCTCTCTCTCATATCAAACCACCGGGATTGAGGAGACTCGAGACATCGCTCGTCGCTAGTCTAGCGTCGATCTCCAGAGTCTCCTGACCTCCTTACCCGTGGAGGAGTCTTCGTCCGGAATCAAGAGATTGCATATCGCATCAAGAACCCATACCCCAGGGCCACCCCCCCCCTTGTCGACCGGGGGCCGCACTGAGCCGCCCGCACCACACAGTAAGCAGCTCTGTCCCGATAGATTGTCGCGCGCGCAGTCGACGCCACCATCAACAAAGTACCATGCACCGCAGGAGGAGAATGGAGAATGTGGGCAGAGGGATTTCCGGAGGGAGGGGNGGGGGGGGGGGGGGGTGGCACTCTGACCTCGTCTCACCATCTGCCAGACTGCACCTCACGCGAGCATCAAGACGGGATACGTCTGTCTGGTCATGAGCCGGCAGACTTTCGCTGCAAGCTGACTCGGGAGATCATCCCCCCCCAGCTTCGGTCAGGCGACGGCACCTGCTATGACCGACGGCTGACCTCGGATGGGCTCTTGAGAAGCATCGGGCGCAGGTTCTTGCTTACAATCACAGCTCCTCCTTCCTGGCGACAGAGGCGTGAGCACTCCAAACCTGTGGCGTCGTCGTGATCCTCCGAGTCGATTCTGATCACCTGACGGGTATGGGAGCGTCCAACACGGTCTGCCGGGAGCCTTACTTGTAAAGCCTCGCGTGCACCTCTGAACCAAGTGGGCGTTGTGGGAGAGGATCCCCCCCTCTGCCATCCTCTGTACTGCATCCTAGAGGGGATCACTACCAGTATGTCGAAGTCCTCGTTGAGTCTTTTACGTCATCTAGATTGAGCTGCTCGAGCGCCTCGAGACCGCAGACCTTTAAATCACACCGTCGACGCTCGCGACCACTTTTAGATGGGGTAGGCTGCGTATCCCCGAGGCCCGACACAACACCCAGGGCACCATGCACGTAGTAAGCAGCAGCGAATTGACTTCCTGCCGTCTGCCAACGTCAGGCTGTACCTGCGTAGTTGAAGCGGCCGTACTTGAGCGGCGGCAAGGGATAGCCGAGCCAGGGTGGAGGGTCTTGATGAAATTCGGCCAGGAATCCTTCCGGGAGGAAGACGACCGATCGATGCAAAAGTGTGCTAATAGCCACGACACCCAATGAACTCGCTCTTCGCCCCCGAGCGAGAAGATCGTTGTGCTCTCGAGGACCCACTGATTGGAAGGGGAGATTTGACTAGATTGACTAGATCATCGGGGGGGGGCGTCCAGGGTGAGGTAAATCATATCGCCCTAATCTCGGCCCTTGGATTTTTACGATTGCCGCCGTTGCGACGGCACGCGAGTATTTTAGAGCTCAATTTGTCAGCCGTGCCGCTGCTCCAGCCATCGGATTTAATTTGAGGGGGGGGGGAGGTTGTCTGAAACTGGGCAAGTCTGCCCGTCGAAGCTATCTCGTCGAGCGAGGCGTCGGCGGCACGCGTGCTGAAATTGAAATCCTCATCGGCCTCGGATCTCCGTCGGGCGGCCTGGGAAGCTAATCGTATTGTGGGGATCGATGAAGCTTTGGACACCGGGTGCGACTTCTCGAAAAGCTTGGGGGGACGGGGGGGGGCATGCGTCAGGCCCGTCGGACTCGCCGCCAGCCCAGATCGAGTCGCATTCCTGTAGTTCGTGTCCTTGGGGTATCCTCTTGTTAGAATGCGTAAAACTCGAGGTATAGAAGGGGGAGGGAGAGGAGGGAGAGGAGGGAGAGAGAGAGAGGGAGAGAGAGGGAGGGAGAGGGGTGAAAGCCGTGAACCGACCCCGTGTTGGTGCCTGCATACCCGTAGCCGTCGTCTTTACTGCAGAACGAGGCGTGCAGCCAAGAGGTCACCCGCGGGGGGGGGGGGATGCAAGCTAGGTTTGGACGACAGCGGGCACGAAGATCATCCTCATAGGAGTGGAGAGACACAGCTCCTAGTAGGACATTACTCCGTCGAGAGGATCTGCTTCCCGAAGCTTACACCGTAGTAGCATATACCGTCAGCCAAAGGCCTGAAACAGGCTCACCTATGCGTATAAGTGACCGGTGCAGTCCGGGTGTCATGAACTCCGTACAATGCTTCGGTAATTTGACGTGGAGGTCTTGCTAGGGGGGATGAGAGGTGAGTGGTGGTGGATACACACACCGTCCTGGATGATGAGGCCGAAGCTCGAGCGTGGGCGGCCGCTCCCAAAAGCCGAAGGGGGGGGTTTTTAGCATAGACTCGGCTGGAGGCGACTCGGCCCAAGACAGGACGGTCTCCGTCAGGTGATCATGGCCCCGTGACGTGGCTGTCGAGCGCGCCCGAGTTGACGGCTGAGTTCTCGTCGCCGGGGAGCGGATTCGAGGCTGCCGTGGTCCTTGCTGCGAGAGAGAGAGCGTGTGTGAGGGAGAGAGAGTGTGAGTGAGAGAGTGAGAGAGAGAGAAAGAGAGAGAGAGAGAGAGAGAGAGGCCATCGTGGCTGGTCCTCGGTGGCCAGTCCCCGGGCCACGGCTGCGACGAGGAGAGTATTCGACTCGGACGAGCCGAGTGGTAGATGAGCGCGTGCCCGCTTCCCGACCAGGCTGGGTCCATATGTGTGGTGAGAATGAGCGGCGGAACTGGCGGGAGACGGGGATGACACTCGGCTATGGAGGAGGGAGGAGGGAGGAGGGAGGCGGCCCCCGGGTCCTTTTCTCTTTGCTGCTTCTTCTCCCCCCGCGTAGCGAGAGACATGGTGGCGGAAGCCTCCCTGTCCCGATCCCGATCCCGATACCTGTCCCGATACCGAACCTGTATGTATACCCTTACCTATACCTATACCCATACCCATACCTATACCTATACCCATACCTACATCTATACCCTTACCCATACCTCTACCTCTTCCTCTACCTCTACCTCTGCCTCTACCTCTACCTCTACCTCTACATCTACCTCCACCTCCTCCTCTTCCTCCTCCTCCTCCTCTCCTGTGCACCAGTACGCGCAGAGTAGCGCCTACGTACATACGGCAAGGGGCTCCTACCGTGTGAGATGGGCATCCTCTGGTGGTATGCGGTTGGGAGTCCAGAGAAGAGGGTCGTCGGCAAGGTCCAGGAATGACGACGACGCCTCAGCCCATGGGTCCTGCATGCATCTGGGGGTGGAGATTGGATCTGGATATGAGATGCCGCCGCACCCTCCGACCAACTCCCCCCCCCCCCGGGCAGAGCGAAGCAGTGCAACCCGAAAGGCGACTCCAGCATTCCAACATGGGCCTCTGCTTAGGTGGATTTGGATGTTGGGGGGGGTCTACTTGTGTCTTTCACTCACTCTGATTTGAAATACTGAATCTGATACTGATTCGGTCTCTGATTCGGTCTCTGATTCTGCCTCTGCTTCTGCCTCTGCTTCTGCCTCTGCTTCGCTTTCTCACCTGGCAGACCGACCCACGCCGCCGCCGTCAGGTGAGGTCAGGTCACGGGGTCAGGGGAGACGAGGAGGGGAGCTTCTTCCCACCACCTCTGGCAGTCGACTACAGCACGTCCTCTCGCATGGGATACGGTGGTGCGGTGGTGCGCAGAGAGTGTTTCGCGCCGCGGGGCTGGCTATGGGGCGGGGGGTTAGCGTAAGGTCCAGGGTACGTGGATAAGATGGATAGATGGGTAGGGAGAGAGGCCTTTTTGGGGGGGGGGAGAGTTCACCAGACGTACTGTGTAGATGGGAAGGGGAGTATCAAAGGCACGACACGGCAGAAGCAGACCCGCGTGGCCTGGCCTGCGCTCGCTGAGGCGCGGCCGTGGGGGCCGGCCTTGGCGCGGAGAGCCGAGACTGGCGACAATAATCAGAATCCCGAAGGAAATGAAATCGCCGGTCACGACGACGACGAGGATGATGGTGTGGAGAAGGAAGAATGAGGAACGAGGAATGGAAATGGGAAATGGGAAATGGGAAATGGACGATGGGGAATCCAAATGTTGATCCGCGGGAGCCGACTCCGAGGTGGGATGAAACAGCACCAGGTAGGTACCCAGGCAGGAAGGCAGGAAGGCAGGAAGGAAGGCAGGCAGGCAGGCACAGCATCGTCGTTGAAGAGCAGGTATGGGATTTGCAGAGAGAGGTCGCAGAAATGGCGACCGTCTCGTATCGTCGCCGCTGCCGCTGCCACCACCACGACCACGACATGGCGCGCATTAATTGCAAAGCGCGCCGGCCGTCACGATGCGGGCAGTTGTCATGTCCTGGTCGGTCTGGGTGGCGCCATTCCCGCGCAAGTGTGCACCTGTCAGCCAAGTTCAGGTCGGTTTCCGATCCGGGTTAGCTCGTCGCTTCGCTCTGATGCAAAACAGCGACCGACCTGAACTTCTGCCCAGGGTGACTGGGGGGGGTAAAGAAGGCCCACGGTACTCGCGACTCTCTCCACCTGGCCGAGCGGGCACTTTTCATACGGAAGGGTGTCCTCCCCCCGGGAGAGGTGGGGCATGGCTAAGCGAGAGACCCTTGATCTGATCCAATCGATCACCGGCCGCATTTACTCGATCCACACCCTCCCTCGCGGGTCTGACCCACTGCGGGCCCAGCTCTCATTCGTGCTGATCGGATGCTGCCATACCCATTCCCATCCGACCCAGGGCTAGCCCCGCACCCCCGACCCACAGCCATCCCATCTCCCCCACCCCCCAGTACCCACATCCCCGTCTTGGATATATACCCACACACCTGGCTCCACCTCACCCGACCCACCCTGCCCCACCCCGCCCCCCTACCCAGACTGGCTGCACCTGCACCTCCACCTGCACCAGGCCGAGTTGGAGTAGCTGCGAAAATTAAAAAAATAAAAAATAAAAAATTCGAAAAAAAAAGCCCATCTTCTCCATCTGCGCCTGCGCCTGCGCCTGCACCTGCACCTGCACCTGCACCTCCTCCACTTCCCACCTGCACCTGCCTCCACCTGCAACCCACCTGGTCTGTTGCAGGATGGACAGGCAACTTCCCAGTCGCTCGGCCGCCGTCCGCTTTGGTATATGGACAACCTGCTCCCTCCTCACCTCTCGCTCCCAAGCATGAGAGTGTAAAGTTCGCTGTCCTCGATCCATCCGACTACCCTCTCCCTACCACCTGTTACCTTCTCCCTGACCTTCACCACCTGTCTCGTCGTCGCCGTCGTCCGTCTCGTCTCGTCCGTCTCCTCGCTTCACTTCGTCTGCGTGCATCATTGCACACTTCTCTGTCGACAGCCCCCTGGCTTGGACCGCCTCGCACACTCTTCCCGTCTCGCTAACCAGGTCCGCACCGAGGCCCGGAGACGACATCAGCCTGCAAGATAACCTCGCTCACATCGCGAAGACCTCCGGGGAGAACTCCTCGCCCCGTCATCCGGAATTCCTCATTCCTCGACCAGCTCCAACCACAGGACCTCCCCCCGCCCCAGCAAGAGACAACCCTTCAACTTCCCCAGACCCATACCATGGCGTTCGATATGGACTGGTCGCCGGCTTTCTGCCTGGCCTGTGACCGGCAGACCGACGGCAACGTCTACTGTTCAGAGTCTTGCCGCCTGGCCGAGTACGAGAGTGCTTCGACGGCAAGCTCCGCCGCCTCCTCTCCCACCTCCACTCGAGCCCCCGTCTCGTGGCCGGTGAAGCCATCGCACAAGGCCTTCGTCATGGAGCCAGCCTACAACTTCGCCAACGCCCAGCCCTACGGCTCCTCCACCTCCTCGCCTCGAGCACCCCCCTTCCCACGCCCTGGCAGGGCACACTCGTCCCCCGAAGCCAAGGGGGTCTTGACACCCTCCAGCTCGCAATCGAGCCTCTTCTCGCTGCAGAGCAGCCACTCGTCGACGGCCTCGGAGCCCATCCAACTCTCGGACGAGTCCCGCAAGGCGTTGCGGGCCTACGCAAGCTCTTTCGACCAATCCCGATACTCGAGGAGGCAATCCACCCACTAAGGGGGGCCTCCTCTTCTCCACCACATCCGTCTTCACCAGCAGGTTGCATACCACGGCGTTCCACCGATTCTTGTTCTCACGACACGAAATACCCATCCCTCCCCTCGTCTCCCGTCATCGGGATCGGCGTTCTTCCCACGCCCTTGGAGATTGGATGCTGTACCAAAACCACTCTACGGAGGATACCTCACTTCTCATACTGTCTTCAGCATCATCAAAAAAAAAAATCGCTTCCGTCTCGGAATTCGGAGCATCGGAGCAGGCGCAGGACCAACAGACACTCACTACTCGCAGCTCGGACAAAACTCGTCTTATTTTCTTTCACCATCTCGGGCATATTGATCAGCATTGGCAGACATGTGGGAAACTTGGGCGGACAGGAGCAGGGGCAATTCGCGGGATGGAATCGGCGCTGGGAGGACAGACACGTCTCCCTTCTGGCTCTCGGGGCTTCAGTGTTGTCAGCGATATATTGATTGGCATGGAGGCTCTCGGCAGGTTGCGCGGGAGCTCTCTAGGAGTATTGTGAGGTATGACACAGCCCGACGCCCCTCTGCGGAGGCGTCGGGCGAGGCCAGCTTAGATTTTAGCAATGGGATTCTCGGCCGTCTCGTCCCCTCGGGACAGACGACGAGGTTCATCTGTATACGTTGCCATCTCTGATCCCATCTCTGGTCCCATCTCTGGTCCCATCTCCTGGCGGCAGCAGTAGGTGCGAGTACCGTGTCTCCTCTGTACACGTTACCGTCTCTGAGCCGATCTGCTGGCGGGATCACCACGTCCGGGAGCGGCGCATCACGACTCCCCCTCAATTTTCCCCAAGTCCAAGCTCCCGCTCGGCCTCGGCGCTCCAGCAGGAGTCCGTGCGGCAATCCTCCACTCCACCCCCTTGGCGAAATCTCTCACCCAGCGGGGCCCACGGGACTCGCTTACGACCAACAATGGCACCTTGTGGGGGGCTTTCTCGATCCCGACGTTTCGCGGCCGGCCGCAGCGCGCCGCACCGTACGTCGCTTGGGGTGGGGTACCGACGGCGGGCCCCATCAGAAATCCTCTTTTTTGCTCGCTCATCCATGTGGGGGGGGGGGTTAAAGGGGGATGAGTCAGCTCGATGGTGCAGGTGCATCGGACACATGGTGGTACTTGGTCGTGTGGTGACGAGTGGTGTTGTGGGTTTGTGGGTGTTGTGGGTGTTGTTATGACTGTTAGGAAGCCTGACTCTCGACGTACGCGCCGCTGCTACCGCTATGGCCTCTTGGGCCTGGTCTGGGCCTGGTCTGGGCCTGGTTCTGGTCCTGGTATCCCAGCCGTGGTTCCTGCGCTTGTGCCTGGCTCGTCTCTCTCTCTTCTCTCTCTCTCTCTCTCTCTCTCTCTCTCTCTCTCCTCTCTTCTCTCTCTCTCTCTCTTCTCTCTCTCTCTACGAAAGGGAACAGAAGAGAAGAGAAGAGAAGAGAGGACAGAGGAGGACACAAGGTCGACGTCGTATTCCCCAGCGGCATCCTCCCTGGTTGGGAGATGGATCCGGCCGCCGTGCCGGGCCGGCGGAGACGAGCCTGACGGCTGCGGCAGTGGTGTTTTCTCTTTCCTGCGCTGCTTTCGGCACTGTGGGTGGGGATCGGGGTGTGTATGGGTGGGGATCTGGGTGTGTGTGTGGGTGTACGTGTGGGTATATGTGTGGGTATACTTCGTACAGGGCGTAATAATCTGAGGTTCCCTGTCTGTGCACACTAGATTCTTGGCAATGCTGCTTTCATTGAATTCCTTAGTTATTTATATAGCCAACTTTTGCGTCAATCACTGCTTTACATCTATTTGGCATTTCCCTAATCAAATATCTAATTATCTCAACTGTTATTGATTCCTAAGCTTCAAGTACCCCCTGTCGAAACCCCTGCACAAAAGAAAGTTCTAGTATAGCGCACAGACAGAAAACCTCAGATTATTTCGCCATGGACTAAGTATGTGTGGGTATATATACGTGTGTGGATATATGCGTGGTTATATATACGTGTGTGGGTATATGCGTGTGGTTATATATACGTGTGTGGGTATATGTGTGTGGTTATATATACGTATGTGGATATTCCATGTCTATATACGTGTGGATATACCATGTCTATATACGTACGTGTGTAACCATGTCTATATACGTACGTGTATACCATATCTATATACGTGTGTGTATACCATGTCTATACACCGACCTATTTGGTTGCATGGGGCGGTTGGATGTGGTGAGTGTATTGCTTTTATACACATCCCCATCCATGTGTTTCAGCCCGCCTCGGCTATCCTCTCTTCCTCGACGTCTCGACACCCCGACACCCCGACGGCCTCCCTCCCCCGTGACTGGGTGCGGAGCGCGCTCGAGGCTGGGAGGCAGTAGGTGCGGAGCCTCTGCTCTCCCGCGTCGGCGTCGGTCTCCGTGCCTGGCCGACCTGTCGGCGTCGGTCGGGGCAGGCCAACAGAGGCCGGGTTGCGCGCCCCGGGTCGAGAGCCGGCCTGGTCGCCCGCGGGAGTGTGTCGGGCAGAGCGGCGGCTCAGGGCTCGCGAGAATCGGAGGGGGAGGCTGGCTGCGGTGGGGATGGGGATGGGAATGCCCGCACCGCGGGGGCTTACGCACCCCCCGCCCCGGGTCTGGGTGTTGACATGCCTGGCGGCGACCTGTCTGGCGGCGACGAGCTGACCTCCCGGACCGGCGGGGAGGAGCACGGCTGGGATGCCTCCTCCAGGCCGGAGCCAGCGCGCCTCCCGCTCCCGCTCCCGCTCCCGCTCCAGTCGGCGAGGATGGGCCACCAGCGAGTCGAGAGGCCCATCCCGCACCCAGAGGGGATAGAGGGCGACTCGAGCCGACCCGCGCTAGGCCGCGTCCGGCTCTCTCCCCGGCTCCTGGGTCTCGCCGTGGTCAGAATAGGATGGGAACCCCGAGCGGACGGACAGACTTGGCCGGGGAGAGCTGTTTTCGGACGCTTGGTGTGCGGGCTCCTCGGCCGATCTCAGCTGCGTGGGCTGCGGATGGGCAAAGAAGGGTGGCCGCCGGGGGGGGGGGAAAGGGCAAGGGCAAGGGCACTCTGCTAGAGGGGAGTGGAGCGTGGAGGGAGTGCCGTACCGCGCCGGCACTTGACCGAGACGGACTCCCTCGAGCGCAGCCCAAGCCGGCGCGAGGGGGGGGGATTTCCACCGGGCGTGCGGTCCCTCTGCGCGGATCTCCTCGCGGCCGCCGCCCGTATGTTCACCGACGTGGCAGCATGTCTACGTGACCTTGGCCGGCGTGGCATCTTCAGAGCGAGTGTCAGATTCGGGCGAGAGAGAGGAGACAGCACAGCAAGCGCGCCGCTGACCAGGGTCGCCGGCCCCCTTTCGTTCCCCACAGGATCAATACTCCGTCGTACATGGCAGCCCGGCACGAGCGCATCTGCCGGCCGGGGCGGGGGAACGCGAGCGCTTGGCGCCGCGGGTGTCGTGTCGTTCTCCATTCTTTCTTCCGCTCGCGCCCTCTTGCTCGCCTCCCTCCCGCTCTCATGCAGGCCAGCCAGGACCAAACCGAGGTGGACAGCCCCGAGGAGGGGGGAGCGGGAGTCTGGATCAGTCACGCCCGTCCTGCATCTGCTGCCTGGTGCTGGGGGAGCCGAGGTGGAGCGGCGAGGGGGGACCGTTGCGAGTTGACGGCGCCAGCAGAACCCCTCCGACGATCGACGCGGGAGGGCCCGAATGAATATCTCCTCCGGCCGAACGAGCGCCGAATCGCAGAAAAACCGGGACCCGCGAGCTCTGAGTGGTTCAGGATCCCGGTCCGCCTCAGAACACGGGCTACCCAGTCGATACTACATATACAACCTAGCGGCGCTGGAAGTGGAGATGGTCCGGGAAGGGGCACCAGAGGCTTGATTTGTTTGACCATCGTACGCTCTCGACCCGACCCGACCGACCCGACCGACCCGACCGACCCGACCCGACCTAGCTACGGCTTCTTGAAGGCTACCCGCGCCGCCTCCACCCTCGGCCCAGCTCGGTGCCATCTGGCTGATCTTTGCGCCGAGGGGGGGGAGGGACCGGACCGTCAGAAGCGACGGCGACTCGGCCGCGGACGACACGCTCTCCTCGGGAGGTGCCGCGCGCCACTCCACGCCGGCTATCCTCCGACCCGCAGCATCCAACCGAGCTGGCCTCTCCTCGAATCCATCCCAGGACGGGCACTGGAGTGTCAGCCTTCGCGTCCCCTCGTCACAGCCAGCTCGCAACGGCCCCGCGGCGTTTCAGGAGCTCTCTCCCTCCCCGCTCCTCGCCGGCCAGGGCCCTCGTGCGTCGAGGCCGGGGGGAAATGCTGCTTGCCCTGCCTCGCCTCGCCTCCTTGCCTTGCCGGCGACTGGCCACGGGGGCAGAAACGCTCCTCGCGACCCCGAGCAACAGACCACGGCTGCAGCGACTCTCCCTCGGGGCCTCGCATCGGACTTCCTAGAGGGCTCAGGTACCGCCGCGCATCCCCCCATGCCGTGCGGCTGCGATGTCTGACGTGACGTGGAATCTCACGAGCCGAGGGAGGGATTCGATCCTGCCAGCCGTGGACTCACGATGCCCCAGTCCTGCTTGCAGCCCAGCGAGCGGCTGGTGGGGCCAGCAAAGGGCTCTCGGGTGCTGCTTGGCAACTCAAATCTGCTGTGGCACACGCTTTGTCTCTATATACTTTGGACAGGGTCAGCTCTGAAACGTCCTACTATACGGTGATGCATGTTGTCGCTGTAGTGGGTAGAAGAAGAAAAGAAGAAGAAGAAGAAGAAAGTTCGGGAGGAAGTCTGGACCCGAGCTTGACCAGGCGAGTGCGAGCGGCCCCGATTCCACGAGATCACTCGCGGAGCCGATGTTTGGGACACGTGATGAAACGTCGACCTTGGACGTGGGCCACCACGCCGGCTCCTAAGGCTATGGAGGCCTGCAGACTTCCACCGGCGGGGAGACGTGTGTGTCACTCTATCCTGCGTCGTATGCACTTTTTTTGAGGGGGGGGGGGCTCCCTTTCGTGTACCATATTAGTTGTCAACTATGCGGTGTACGCGGGAAACGCTCTAGTCGTCTGAGGTCCACGGAGAACCTCGTATGAAAAGTGCTCGGATCCACTCTTAGCTTGCTCTGTGTAGAGAGGGGACCCTCAATCCCTCGAGCCAGAGTCCGGCCTCTGCCGTGGGAAAAGGGGTGGCGCCTTGGGTCTCAGGCACGGCTTCGAACGAGCCTGGAATGCACGAGTAGAGGGCGAGAGAAGCGGGCAATCTGTACAAGAGGTGGTGCGGTATCTACATGTGTCTCTGTCTCTGTCTAGAGCTATCTCTACATCGACATCTGTCTCTGTCTCTGTCTAGAGCTATCTCTACATCGACATCTGTCTCTGTCTCTGTCTAGAGCTATCTCTACATCGACATCTGTACCTATCTATATCTCTCCACATCTATATCTACGAAGCAGCAAATAAGAAGTTGAACTTTCAAGCTTCCGAAAAGCCGCTTCAGGCAATCTAGCGTTCTTCCATCGCGCAGGGGTGGTGATTTTTTGATCTTGCACGCCATCGATCCCGCGCACCGTCGACGCCCCCGGCAGCCCTGCTCGCCGCTCGGCACGCCGCGGGTGCGTTCGGAGGAGATGAGTCATCCCCCCGCGAGATACCGCCAGAGAAAGCCGATGGGCCAGGCGGTCAGGCTCGAACATCTTTCCACGTCTCCCCTGGCTGTGGTCCGGGTCGGGCTCGTGGGAAAGACATGCCCGCCGGCGCCCTTACGTCAGATCTGGCCCGCCGTCGCGCCCTCCCCCTGTCCGGGCGTAGGGCGAGGCTGGATCCACCCGGTACCCTTGCCGGGTTTCGGGGACGGGGCCAGGGGTGGATGCAGGAACAGCTATTGCATTGCGTAAGCAGCGCTCGAGGCTTGCTCGACCCGACTATTTTAGGACTATTCGAGGACGATTCGAGGACTATTTTAGGATTGCGCGGGGGGGCATTCCGCGCCGTCGCTGCTCCGTCTTTGCTCTGCGCTTCGCACGGCGCCATGTTCGGCACGGCAGAACGCTCGGGAGGGGCTTGGCGTCGACGTCTCGTGCCGGTCTGTAGTCGTGCGAGCCGGCCGCGGGCGGGACGTAGCTGCTGGTCAGTCCAGCGCGTCTCGAGCGAGACAAATCCCCTGCCCCCCCCCCCCCC
>JAENRP010000632.1:0-14292 GCA_024741835.1 Diplocarpon mali | reverse complement strand
TTAGATTAGTTCTTTATAATAATTCGGAAACGTTTTAATACTAAGGATCTAAAGGGAATTTATAAGATCCTTAGCATCTATATTATAAGGAACCGCTCTACTTAAGAACTCTAATTAGATTAAGAGCAGTATATTAAGAAGATCCTAGACCGAATGGGACTCTCTACTTATACTCCCAACTTTAAGCTAAAGCGTACTCTAATCGAAGGAAAGTATAATAAGTTAGAGCCTGCTAATAAAAATAAGTAGAGAGGAGATCTAAAGAAGTACTAATAGGATATTAGAGCAATTATATATACTATAGTATATATAAGACCAGATATTGCCTTTATTATTAAGCAACTTAGTCAGAACCTAAAGGATCTGACGATTTGATATAAGAATATAGTCAAGCGACTTAAAAGGTACCTTCGATTGATAATTATATAGAAGGTAAGATATAGACTAATGAAATATATAAGCGCAAAGCTTAAGGTATATACCGATTCTAACTAGGCAAATATAAAAGGTCGGAAAAGTATATCTGGAAGCGTAATAGTACTATATAGCAGACCTATATTATAAAGAAGTAGGAAGTAGAAATCAATAGCTACCGCAAGCACTAAGGCCGAATATATATTAATATTATCAAATTGCAAATAAGGATTATAAATCGCCTAAGTTCTAAAAGATATAAGTTTCGCTAAGTATATTAAATAAGACAGGAACTGTTTTAATCTTTAAGCAGATAATACAAGGGCGATTGCACTCGCAAAGAACCTATACTTATATAAGCAGTCGAAATATATTAATATTACCTACTACTTTATCTGCAACCTTATTATAAAGAATAAATTATTAATTACCTATATCCCAACCGATCGAATAGTAGCAAATGGATTTATAAAGCCACTAAAGATAGTTGTAAAGTTTAAAGCATTTAAAGATATACTAGGGTTGTAAAAGATAGTAGGGGCTTAGCAGGCTTAAAGACGACTCCTAGGCCCGCCCTATAAGTTAAGTTATATAGTCTTATAAAGGAAAGTTTTTAAATCGACTCTTAGGCCTAGACTGCAAGTTAAGTTATATAGTCTTATAAAGGAATATCTTTTAAGAAATTTGACTCCTAGTCCCGCCTTGCAAGTAGGATTAGTGATTTTAATAGAGGTTGCTATTAATTGATTGTTTTTAATTTAAAGAGATACTTAATATGGAGACCTGGGACGGATAGGTCTCGTGACATATATTATATAATCGGCGCAGGATAGTAGGAGGATAAAAGGGCCATCTTCTATATATAGAGATAGCGCGTATTGCTATAGTACTAAATATACCCCATACTTAGGACTTATTCTTAATATCTTATCTAAGAGAGCCCGCTTATAGTGCTTCTTCCTCTTGTTTTTAGGTCTTCCCTTAGGCTTATTCTTATATTGTCTCCCTTCTGTTTTATATTAGTAACCTACGCAGGGACCGATTTCTTAAGATTTCCGTCCTTATATAACCTTATCAATCTCTTGATTTGCAGATAAGAGACTGGCCTTTTGAAAAATATATCTTCGAAACACTTATAGCATTTTGATCAACTCTAAAAACCTTATCCTTAATCGCCTAGTTATTTAGAACTGTCGATTTTCGTTTAGCAACTATTAATAACCTCAGATTTTCCCTTTTCGGCTCTGCTTCGAAAACCCCTATTTTCTTCCTTAACTCTGAGATTTTCGGAATTTTCGGCTTCCTAGTATGAAAAGTTTAGCAGACCTTATAATAGCAATCTCAAATAGCAGTAGTTTCAAGTACTTAAGTAATACTAAGCGCAAACTTCAACTGGAAGTGCCTTCTTAGAATCCTTAGAAATCCGAATTTGATAATTCAGCCGCCTCAGCTTGATAAAACTCTAAAAATTGCCTCGGAATCGTCTCTAAAGACCCCTTTATTTTAAAGACTAATAGGAATTAGCCTAAAGGCTAAGAAGAATCTTAGATATAAACCTTATCTTAGAAATTGGTCTTAGATTAGGTAAACCTTATCTTATTGCGATTAGTTATAATAATCCTATTAGCTATTTAGCACCTACTTAAAATCTCTTAGCAAACTCGGATTAAACTTTTAATAGAATCCGGAATTCTACTCCTAAGCTTAGCTTATAAGTAGGAGGATAAAAAGACGTCCTTAAACAACTTAAGATTGCCACTTACTTTTTTAATATTAATATTAGAAAACATTAAAAATAATAACAATTTTAAACTTTTTACTAACCCTTTATTTAAATCTTTTCAAACTCGTCCTAGTTACTTTAAGATTAACTCAGATTTTGAATATTCTTTAAGCCCTTTTGAATTTCGAAGTACTCCTCTTAGTAACTAATTATATAATATTAAGGCTTCCCCTATGCCTCCTATAGATTCTATTAACCTAGACAGTTAGTATAAAACAATAATGGCCGCATTTAAGGCTATTACTAGCCACTTTCCCCTCCTTAGTTCCCCTAGTGCTCTTCACTTTATAAGAGCTAATATTACTAATTTCCTTAAGTAATATAAGGAAACTTATTACGATTTTAGTATTTTATAAGCAGATATGATTTCTCGGCTCCCTCGCTACTATAACTATATAAGTAAAGATATTATCAAATCCCTCTTTGAATAGAAGACGTATAATTTATAGGAACTCCTTATTAAGGCTCTTAAGTCTGAATTCCGAGAATTTGACAGATAGCAGATTTGCAATACTCTAGCTTTCTTAAAGGAATTTATTCTAGTCACTTAAACTCCTAAGGAACTTAAGAACTACTATCGGACTTTTACTTATATATCAAATACCTTAATCAGCTAGAAAATACTTAGCAAAGTTAAATAAGGCCGCCTTTTCTTACTTGGATTACCTACTGGCCTTTGAAATAAGATTATCAAGCATTTTAGGATCAATAAGCAAGACCCTATAACCTTCGCCTTATTTAAGGAATTCTCGGCCTTTGCTTTGAAATCAGATCTTAGTGAGAGAACTATTAATGCTATAGAGTAGGAAAAAGCCCTTACTCCCTTTTATACTAAAGACCTTAAGAGCCTGGTCCAAGAACACTCGAAAGCTTTAAAAGTTATAGAAGAGGCAAAGAAGAACCTAGTGGTTATACCTTTCACTCGCAGGCCTGACTTAAGAGTAAGATCCAACCTTAGAATTAAGGAACTTAAGACCCAATTTGTAAAACTTTAAATCTAGAGCTTAGAAACTAAGATTAATAATCTCTTATAGGAAAAATAGCATATTCTGCAATTTGGTAATAGGCAAAACTCAGCCACTATAAGCCAACCTAGTAGTTCTTATTACTAGACTCCTGCTTCTTATCATTTGGAACAACCAGCTAATATAAGAATGTAATAGCTGGCTAAAGAAGGAGGAATTGATCCTAGCTAGCACTTTGCTAATATTAATGCTATAGGGTACTAAGGAAATGGCAATAGAAGACAACTAACCTGCAACTTTTGCAATAACGAAGAACTTAACTGCGCTTTATATAAGTATTGCAACGATTGTCCTCTTTTCCTTTGTTTTATTAACACTAGGGTTATGCATATTAATAAGTATAGGATACTTTGTATTAGAGATCCTAGGCCAGAAGCTATCCTTATTAAAAAGCACTAGAATTGCTTATAGTTATAGACTGTTCGAACGATGATATATAGTATAAAATAGGACGAGAATTTAGTCGAACGATAGCGTATTATAGATATAAACGCTAAAATTCCAACTTATATATATATAAGTCTAATTAATAATCTACCTAAGGGAGTTCTCAAGGACCTAGCTTCTAATCAAATAGCTATAGAAGTTAGAGGCATCTTTATCTTAAGATAGGTTAATAATAATATTTCAGCTAATATTAATACTACTTTTATATTTAGGAACCCTTGGAATTCTTAGCGTCCTTTTAGATCTTCTACTCTACTAGCACTAATAAAACCAGCTAAAGTCCAGAAATCAGCGCGTGCAACTTAGGAATCTTAATATAGAGTCTAAATGCTAAAAGATACCTAATAGTCTAGAACTGCAGTAGATAAGGATAAAGCCAATATAGTAGACGAATTGATCAGAGATATAATAGACGAAGATAGCTTTAAGCTTAAAGATTAAGAAGTTGAAGTTATTGCGTAGACCTTTAACCTTAAGCGAAAGAGACAGATATTAAAATAGGAGAAATTCGTCGATAAATACACTAGTTCAACTGTAATAGAGAAAGCTATAGAGAATGTTATAGCTTAGCAAATTAACCTTACGTTTAAAGACCTATTTGGTTTGACTGGACGCTTTAATAAAGTGCTAAGAAAGCATATCCCAGTTGCTTTTAAAGATTTGAATAATAATAAGGAAATGGAAATTATAATGCAAAAGAACTCTAAGAAGCACTTAGCCTTAATCAAATGTCTTTAGATTGTAAAAGATAAAGGAACCTAAAGGTACTATAATATTATAGCGATAGCTTTAATATCTTAGAATATTAATTGAAATTGTTTAGCAATTGTAATAAAAAGTCCTATTGTTATTTGTTTAATGGAAGAATCAGTTAAAGCAAAGGCTTTAATCGATTATAATTTAGAAGTTAATGCAATAATTAGAAAAGTGGCAGAAATAGCTCAATTAATAATTGTTAGCGATCGACTCCTTATTTATTTGACTATCTTTAGATCGAAATACAATTTTAATAGATAGGTGAAAAACGTAAAGGTTAGAGTCAGAGGAATCGTTAATTATACTAACTTTCTAATAATGGAAAATTCTTTAAATAATATTCTTTTAAGAATGCCCTTTATTTTAAAATTTCAGCTAACATTTAACTATCCTAGAGATAGTCTTATAAAAGCTAGTCTTTAGAATACAGATCGATCCTTAAAAGGACAAATGGTTATTGCAAGAGATATAGCCGAATTCTAGAATGAGGTTTTGGAAAACGATTAGCTAGCATAAGGGCTAGGCTTAATACTAGTAAGAGAAGGCACCTAGCGAGGAGTTATAGCGAAAGAAAGGTAAGTTTGTCGATTTTGAATAATAGTGATTTGATTTGCAGTCCTAGACCAGGAGTCAAATCTAGAATTTTGAAAAATAGTGCAATTAGCGTTTTATTAGCTTAATAATTAAGAAAAAAGAAAAATAAGGTAGAGAAGAGAGTTTATTTTACAAATTTTGATAATTTATTAATCATTTTAAAAAACCTAAAAACCACTTATAGGCCAGACCCGCAAGTGAAAAATAATAAAATTACTAATAATATTTCCATTTACGCACTTCAAATTGACGACTTAGAAAATCTTTTATTTATTTTTAAAAAGGAAAATTCGGACCGTTTTATAGGATTTAATAAAAAAGGAAAGAAGTAGAAAAGCATAGTACTAGCTAATATTCAAACTATATATAAAAGCAAGGCTAACAAAGTACGACTAGTGGATTAGGGAATCTTTAATAGCTCAAAGCCTAGAGGACTGGATAATTAGTTTAAATAAGATAAGAAGCGTCGACCTCCGAAGCTGGGTGGCAAATTCGACAAGTTCATTATAGGCAGATTTTCTAATAAACCCATCGGATATCGGCTAATAAAAGAACGTTTCGATATATTGAAAATTGGAGATGACTTAATAGAGTAAGAACGCGAACTCCTTTATAAAACCTTGATAAATCGAGAGGACGCCTTAGCTTTTAACTAGACGGAACTAGGTCAGATTCGAGAAGAAGTCATACCTTATATTAAGATTAAGACAATACCTTATAAAGCTTGGCAAGAGAAAACATTTAAGGTCCCTAAAGCTCTTTAAGAAAAGGTAATTGAAATGTTAAAGGATAAGCTAAAGCAAGGTGTTCTCGAGTTCTATAATAGCCCTTATAAGAATAAATAGTTCCTAGTTGCTAAAAAAGAGAAGGGAACTTATAAACTAATAATAGCAGTAGTAGAGATGAACCGAGTAACTGTTAAAGACGCCAACATTCCTCCGAATATAGATGAGTTCTTAAATAAATTCGCAGGATTAACCCGCAGCTCTCTTATTAACTTCTTTTCTAAATATAATCAATTTATTCTTAATATTAAATCAAGAGATATAATAGCAATTCAAACCCCTCTTAAGCTACTTCAGATGATAAGATTACCTTAAGAGGTTACAAATTCGATCGCTTAATTTGTCTAAGTAATCTATAAGATACTAGTAGATTGCATACCTAATATTGCACTCCCTTATATAGACGATATAGGAGTAAAAGGATCAAGATCATTTTATAACTACGAAGAAGTTCTCCTTAGCATATAACGATTTATAATAGAATACATTCAGAACCTAGACTAGGTACTTATACAATTCGAAAGGGCAGGAGCAATAGTTAGTCCGAAGTTATAATACTATCTCCTATTAATGGAAATTGTTAGTTTTATTACAGATTCCAATAGCCGAAGTCCTCAAAGGGCTAAAGTACTTAAAATCGACAAATGGAAGAAGTATGACGATATAGCAGAAGCTCGCGCGTTCATTAGCATTATAGTATACTATCGCATATAGATCAAGGATTTTGCTAAAAAGGCAGCACCTATTTATTCCTTATTCTGGAAAGGGGCTGAGTTTCAGTAGGAGGAACCCTAAATAGAGGCTATAAAACAACTAAAGCAGGCGTTGCTTAAAGCGCTATATCTGATTAAAATAGACTATAGAGCTGATGCTAAGCTAATTATACTAACAGTTGACGCAAGCTTAATCAGATAAAGTGCCGTCCTTCAATAAGCTAATAGCTAGTAGAGAAGACATCTAGCTCGCTTTGAAAGTAGTCTTTAGAATCCAGCGAAGATAAAGTATAATACTATTAAATAGGAATATAAAGGAGCCTTAAAAGCAATAAAAAAGATAAGAAGCGACCTTTATAGCACTTACTTTATCTTTGAAATTAATGCTAAAGTGCTAGTAGAACAACTGAATAGAGCTGCAAGCGACCTACCTAGAGCCTTGCTAATAAAATGGATTGCTTAAATAAGACTAATGGACTTTGAAGTCAAACACATTCCAGGAATGAAAAACACTACCGCTAACGGCCTTTTAAGAAGAACTCGTTCTTACCCTTCTGATTTGATTGAAAAAGACGAAATAGATATTAATAAGTAAGTAAAGAACGAAGTTAGTTATCTATTAATATATCGCCTTAAAGGGACTCGACTCGCGGTCCTAGCCCGCGAGTCAAATAAGAGAATTTTATCACCTAACTACTCAAGTGACTCTAAAGAAATCGCAAAATTTTTAATCACGCTTAAACAACTAAAGATAGTTGCTCCTAAGGATTTTTAGAAATTCAAAGCTAAAGCTCTGATTTATTTAGTATAAGAAAGACAATTGTTCAAAAGGAGTAATAACTCATTTCTTATATAGCTCTATTTAAATGATAACAAACTGCAAGCTAAGGCTATTTAAGATATTCACAAGGAGACTGGCTACTAAGGAGCTGAGTCCACCTACCACTAACTCTTAAGGAAATTCTTTTAAAAAGGTTCTTTTAAGGATTGCAAAGCCTTTGTGAAAAGTTGCGTCCCCTATTAGAAACGAAAACCTAGTTATAAAGAGAATCCTCTATTCCTAACCTGGCCATTAGGCCTTTTCTATAAAGTTAGTCTTAATATTATATAAGTATTAATAACCGAAAATGGGATTATATATTTTATTCTAATAAAGGAAGACCTATTAAGATGGCTTAAAGGACAACCTTTAAGATCTGCTAACTTTGAATCTATTGCAAAGTTCCTTTAGAAAGACGTAGTCTGTTGCTATAGACTTTTTAGCAGACTAACTGTTAATAGAGGCCTTGAAAATAAAGGAGTAATTAAAGCTTTTTCGCGAAAATATAGCATCAAACAGGTTCAAATCTTAGCATATAACTCGAAAGCTAATGGAATAGTAGAGTAAGGATATTGCAATATTTTAGATAAGCTATCTAAAGTTACCTATAGAGGATTTAAGAATTAGATAAAATACTTTTATAAAATACTCTTTGCTTATCGAACGATAATCTATAAACCGACTGGAGTTATACTATTTTTCCTTATTTATAACAGAGAGGCATAGCTCCCTCTTAAATCCCAATAGCCTATTTAGAGATTGTTTAACTATAGTCAAATTCAGAACCGTTCCGATTTACTAGCAATAAGATGCTAACAACTTAAGCTTTAAGATATAGATATAAAGGAAATCATTCTATAAAAGAAACGATATTAGGAAAAAGCTAAGGAAGCATAAGCTACTTCTAAAGTACTTAAAACGCACCCTATTTGAAAAGATGATCTTATCCTAGTCTATAACGTTATAAGAAGTATTGATATATTAGCTGATACTAAACTTGACTATCGATAGCTTGGTCCATTTAAGGTTAAATCTAAGTAGGAAGAAAAGGGATACTATTCTCTTTAGGAATTTAACGGAGTCGATATTAAAGGAACCTTCGCAGCCAACCGACTAAAGCGCTTTTATCAACGCGACCAGACCTTATTCCCTTTAGAAGACGAATTAGAAATTAATACAACCTCTGAATCTTCTGCAGGAACTGATAGCAATATAAGCAATTTTAAACCCTTAGATAAAGACTAAGATTTTTCTAATTTGACTTATAAGCCGGTCCTACGAGTGAAGAATATTAAAATACCTAATTAATCGCAACCTTAAGTTATTATTCCTAAAATATCTGAAGAACGCAAGTAGGAATACTAAACGATTTTCTAGCCTATCAATTGTCTTACCTTCCTCTAATCCTTATTTTTACATTTTCGGCGAGGTCGCCTCCTTTATTATTTAAGATATGGATCTTTTAGGATCACCTTAAATTCTTGCCTGCTTTGACTTATTTTGCATTCTTGATATTGGCCTTTAATTATAATATTCCTATTACTTTCCTTAAATAATAAATAAAAAGTCCAATTTCCTTGATATATATAAAGCAAACCTATTGCAGCTTGTATGCGCTTTTAATCTTATATCTTATTAAATTCTCTTATTTATACTCCCCATCTTTTATAAGTAATATGCCTTTAAAGAACTCACAAATGGTTTTATCTACTGCGATAGGAGATAAATAAGCACTAGTTATAAACTTCTCTTAGGACAGTAGAGCTATTGTATTATTAGAGAGCTTTAAATCGACCTACGCAGCCTTAGGAGATATAGAGTAATAAAAACTCCTTTTAGCTTACGCGAATGCTATTAACAACCTTTTAACCTAAGTGGCCCTTAGAATTCTCTAATTTAACAACTTCCTAACTGAAGAATTAAGACTAAAGGGAATCTCTAAAGAGGAATTCTTAGCTGACGCAGATTAATACATAACCTTGGCCGATACTTTCAAAATGGACTAAGATAAAAGAGAAGAATCTATCTAACGACTGGATAATTTAGCCACTAATAAGAGAGGACTCCTGTTTCATTCGCGCTTTCTAATAAATATTGATTCTAATAATAAAAGGCAAGTGTTATTAAAAATTCTCAAAGAAAACACTCCTATAGCTAAAGCTATTTAGATTCTCAATTTCTTTATCATTTAAGAAGGAGTAGTAAAATTCTAAGGCAATCGAATTCGCAGTCGCAGATTTATAGGCTTATCTAATGCAGTACTTATAGCAGCTGATAAAGCTATAAAAAGATCAAATTAAGCTATAGATATTACCCTACCTAATAGTACTATTATCAATATACTAAGGCTCCGCGCGTCTACTTATAGTTTGCTTATTTTAAAAGAGAACTAGACTCCTATACTAAGGTTTAAATGAGATTTCTTTAATAATAAAAAAGGGAATTAGTTATTTATGGTTAAGCCTGCCTTGAAATTCGCTTCTTAATCTAAAGATATAATAAGTGCTAAACTACGTGATTTGACTCGCAGTCCTGGACTAGGAGTTAGAAATGAGAATTTTAGAACTGGACCTAACCTACCTTTTGCCGAAATGATTTTAAAAACCGCTGTCGAACAAACTGCTTAAACGCTTAGTATAGCCTCTTTGGAATTTTCGGAATCTTCAAGGGACTCTCCTCTAATTGAACAACCTATTTTAGCTCGACCTTTAAGAAAGATAAATCATTTAATAGCTACCTTAGCTAATTTGCAATTTAAAACCAAAGGATTGCGCGCTCACTTAGACTCCTTTCCTAATAACTTAAAGGAGCTAGTTCTTGACTTCTTTATATTTATATACAACCGTTTTAAAAACGACAATATAGGGGAAGACCCTATTCCTATTACTCTAAAGACAATTAAGAGAGCTATTAGATAGATTTAATAGCTTATCCTAAACAAGTTCGCCCCTATAGATATTATTCAATTCTTTAATAATTATAAAAGTCAAGAACCTAGTCTCTCAGATGCTAAGCGAGACTATTTTGTCTTATAAGAAAGAGAATGCAAAGAGGAATCTATTGATTAGGACATTTGTAATTATAGCAACGTGCCTCAATCGGTCATTCTCAACCTTAAGCTTAGAGAACGATATAACATTTAAGTATCCTCTATAATAAAGACTTGCTTTCGATAGTATCTTCCTAGCGTAGGAATCGAAGGGAGAAGACTTTGCGACCTTTATATTTGCTCTCTTTCGGTTTACTATAGTCTTAATTATAAAGGATTTGATATTAATAAAACTATTAAATACCTTAAACTTCTCTATATAGTAGAAGATATCGATCTTTTTCTAATCTACCTTAATAATCAATTCTTTGTCTCTTCAAAGATATGCAAATCCAACCTATTAATAATAGAGGCATCTCTAAGTGCTGTAAAATTCAAGGCTGATCCTGAAGCCTTAAAGGCGTTAAAGCCGATTAAATAGAATAACTCTTTCTTTTCGATATTATTAAGTAATAAATAGTAAGAGGAAATAAAGGAAGAAGGGTTAATTATAATGCCTAAACCCTTCGGATACCGCTTCCTAACCGACAATTTTACTACTAATAATAGTGCTTTTATAAGTACATTCCTCTCTATTATAAGATAAGAAGTAGAGATATACCTTTATCACTTCTGCCCTATAGATAACGCGACCTCTATACCTTCTTATTTTCTTTATAATATGATATTTAGTCTTACTTAATAAGTCCTTTGGATGCATTATAGACTCTACCTCTTAGCTATAATAGCGAAAAGTGGAGGAGCCTATCAGCTTATAGCCTACCCTAAACCTCCTTAATTGATTGGCCTTAGTCTTTATAATTAAGTCGTTTTAATAAAGAGAGATATAAGTGCTGCTAATAAAGAAATTCCGATTTTCACTCGCGGTCCTAGCCTATGAGTTAATTTTATTAGAAAGCAAGTCTTAGATTATTAGATCCTACCAATCGGACAAGGGCCAGCTTCTAGAAGCCTTAATAAGTAGGTCAGCTCTTAATCAAATGTAAAACTCACTTTATCTGCGAAGAAGATAAGTCGATAGACTTCTTAAGCACTTAGTTTAAAATCTCAACTAGCTTAAATGATCGCAAAATTAAAGCAAAAGGAGATCTTGCGACCTATTACTAATAATAGCAATCTAATTATAGTAATAATAAAATAGGGACACCTTCTTAAAATGCTTTCGGACAATCCTTATAGGACTAGTGGTTTTATGGCCTTTTGTAACAACTATATAGCCATTCGCAATAAGAACACCTTGGAAAATAAGACTCAAATCTCTAATCTTATCTTTTCAGTCTTTGCTCTAAAGCAACCTCTAGTACCTCGATAGATTAATATAAGTAGGACTACTGCACCTTTCAAGGCAGCTTTTTATCTTAAGAACTGCGGCAGCCTCTTTAAAGCTATTATTGGTCGACGCTCTTAGATAGATCTATCAGTTATAATCGAAGTATAAGAGTTATTTCTTCTTAATAAAGATAAATTGAAAATCTACCTTATAAAATATAATCAGAAGCTCTTTAATGCCCTTATTAAGGCTTAGACGAATATTACAAATACTAAGTCGCTTCTTTATAGACTTAAGTCTTAAGGATAATGCGATAAAGTAAATGCTATTTAAGAGCCTAATGCACTAATTAATAAAGATATTATTATAAGAAAATTCGAAAAAGAGATAAGCTGTAATACTAGTATAGTGCTAGACCCTGATTTAAGAACCAATCCCTTATTTTTACCCTTAAGCTTAGAGACGCCAAGACTGACTCGCAAGCCTGGCCCGCGAGTAAGGTTGGACTCGGCCAGCTTTAGCCTATAAGATAGTTCGGATAAACTTCAGCCACTAAATCTAAGGGTACTAATAGAAGATCCTTTGAGAGAGGTCCCTAAAGCTGAAAAATCACTAAGAAGCGAGAACTAATGCAAGAGAAGAAGACTCCGAAGTGATAATAAAACTGATAATTAAGTCGAACGATCTGGAGAATCGAGTCTACTACCCCCTTTGAAAAATCATTTAGAGAAATTGCAAATTAGAAGTTGAATTTTTTAGGATTATCTACCTTCTATACACCTGCCCCTCTTTATTCTCAACCTATTGTTCCATTCTATATATATTCTTTATTTACTTCATTCTTTATATAATCTATCCTTTAATTATTTCCTTTATATGCAACTTTCTAACGCTTACCTTTGAAATATCGTCCTTACCTTTGACAATTGTTATTTACCAAAAGTAGGTCCTTATATATATTACATCCCACTTTTATTCCTACTTCCAGGCTTATTATACCCACTTTTTCTTTATGCACTAGTACAATTCCAAACTCTATAAATAAGCCTTTTCCCGCACTACGATTTTACTTTTTTTTTACTTCTTCTATAACCCTACTAGCACTAATAATACTACTAGTACTGTCTTTCTATCATTAATCTTTTCTAATCTAAGCCTCCTATCTTAATAAAATTCTTTCTAGAGATTTATTCCTTAGTAAGGAACCTTATCACTTTTGTCAAATAATTTATTATGGCCCCCCTTAGCATAGGCAAAAAGGTCATACCTAAAAAGAATATATCACTTATTGCCTTAGGCAGCAAGTCTTTGGCAATATCTAGCAATAAACTAATATTAGAAGGTGGATTCTCATAAGATAAGAAGACTCTTTAATTATTAGAAGATATTATAAGCACCTATAGAACGTTAGGCGAGATAGAACAGCAGGTATTCCTGAATTTATCTATTAAGGTGCTTAACTATAGAATTTCTACTATTAAGGAAGGATTCTTAGGTTTCGATGATTTCTTAGATAAGGAACTCTAAGGCAAAGGTATTAATCGAGAGAAGTTTTTATAAGAGTATTAAGGGTATGCTAATTTAATTAATTTATTTCAAAAGAACTGAGATAAGAAAAATAAGTATATGAAAAGGTTAATGCAATTTATAGATAGCATTTGTAGTACACTTTTCCAGACCTACTTTATAACTGATATCACCGCTAATAACGCCCTACAAGGGCTTGGCAAAATTTTTAAGATATACTAACTAGTGGCAAAGGCTATATAGGTGTTAAATCATTTCACTATCTAAGAAGGTATAAAGAAACTCTAAGGCAATAAGGTAAGAGGTAGAAAATTTATTAGTTTCTTAAGCACTATTATACACGCTACTATTTAGACTATAAAAGACGATCCCGCGTGGCATAACAGTCTGGCCCTTTCTGATTAGATAATTTTAAACACCCTCGGCCTATAATAGTCATAATATAGTCTACTTATTACAAAAGAAAAGATGATCTATCTCGCCGAGTATACTATAAACTATTTTAATAATAAAACAGAGAGATAGGAATTTGTAGTTCCTGCTGCTTAGAAAATGCTACTACCCTTAGCGGAACTAACTAATAAGGAAAATCTAACTCGTAGGCCCGGCCTACAAGTGGAATCAGCATATGATAGAGAAGTCCTGTCGTGCATAATACCGCTCGGCCAAAATGTGAATCCACACCTTAGGGCGCGTACTAGCATATTTAGCCTATTTTCTGCACAACACACCCCCTAGGTCGCCGGAAGAACAGTTTTTCCAGCGGCCTAAGTACTAGCCCAGTCTGTGGTAGCGTAGATATGGCGCACAGACCGCTAAGCCAGTAGAAAATAGGTGGTCGGAAGGGCCGGAATGCATTTTTCTTCGGCCATACGTCGGAGGTCGTTTTATTCAAATCTGTCGAAACTTCTGTCGATGCAGTCGAAACCGAGTATGATCATTGCCGAATTCTTTGAAAAGTGGTTTACCGGTAGAACTTCGAAGCGAGAAACGTCGGCTAAACCTCGCGCAAGAGGAATGCGAAAGAATTATCGCTGCGCTCACGGGGCTCATAACTGTCGTGCATAATACCGCTCGGCCAAAATGTGAATCCACACCTTAGGGCGCGT
>JAENRP010000631.1:0-11276 GCA_024741835.1 Diplocarpon mali | reverse complement strand
CGCTCCGCTCCACCCTCCCGCCCAGACGCAGCCACGATGCGGAGCCCACGGCATCTCCCTCGGGGCACCCGACGACTCTGCGGGGAGGAGACGGAACGAACATGAGGGCAAGGGGCGGGCGTTTCGAGGCGTCTACAGGAGGGTTTCTCCCCTGGCTCTTTTTTTTTTATTTTTTTTTTTTTATTCCTCCCCCCCTCCACAGTGCGACGGGTTTTTACATGGCGAGGCCTGCAGCGAAGGCTGCGAGGCAACGATGTGGATGACACATCACGGGGAGGCATACCGAGCAGTTGAGTGGGTGGGCGGGTGGTGCGGGGATCGTTGCTGCTGCCGGGGCGGTCGGCAGGATTCTCTTCTATCCCTGGGCACGGCGAGGCGAGGATGAATGCGCGCGACGACGGCATGGGAATGGATGGATGGGCAGACAGAAGAAGCGGAGCGAAAGAAGATGGTGGAGGTGGGAGGCCAGAGGCGACCTGCGAGCGTTGAATAGCATCTCATTGGAAGGAACGAGGAGGTTAATGATGGGGAAGGATCGGCGATAGAGAATGAAAAGAGAGAGGCAACTCGAAAGCCATCAGTGCCGGATATTCCTCGTGCTGTCCTCTTGTTGTTGTTGTAGTTGCTGTTGCTGCTGTTGCTGCTGCGGTGGGTGATGTGGACCTATGGACTTGAGTGCCGCTTCGTCTCGGTTTCCTCTCCGTCCCCCCCGCGTAAGCGAGAGTGCCCCCCGTCCGGTCCGGTTCGAGTCGGGTCTCTCGGACCGAGATCGAGGTGGTGGATGCCTCAGGCCACCACACCCGCATTCCCCCCACCTCAGGCCGATTTTCAGTTGACCCAGCGAGCCGCGCTTCCTCGTGCCACAATCATAACCCAACCTCGATGCCAAACGACCTACATCTCTATCCAGCGTACCCTCCCCCCACCGCACCGCACCGCATCGCATCGCATCGCATCCTCTCCGATCTCCGGCCAGCGACGACGTCAACACCGCACCCTTCGCGACGAGCGTGTGCATCGGCCGCGGCCTCTGCATGTGCGTTGGTCCCCCCCGCGGCGGAACAACACCTGCGAGCAGAGCTGAGGGGTTTGGGTCGCGGGCGCGCCACTGGAGACCTTGGAGACCTTGGAGATCCTGGAGATCCTGGAGATCCCGGAGCGCAGCGCGCCGCACGAGAGGAGTCGACGACCATCTGAGCCCGCGTCCGCGCCGCCGCACCGGTGATACCTTGCTGCTCGCCGCCGCGACGGCCGGCTCAGTCCCAGCAGCGCGCCTCCCCCCGCGTCGTCGGCGTCCTCGTCCTCGTCCTCGACCATGCCCCCCCTCCACCTGCGGCAGGAATTCCCCACGCTCAAGGCCTTCAAGGAGGCGCTGCACGCCTGGGCCATCGAGTCGCACTTCGAGCCGCGCATCCTCAAGTCCGACACGGGCCGCGTGCGCGTCGGCTGCAAGCGCGACCCGGACTGTCCCTTTGTCATCCGGTGCAACTGGGAGCGCAAGGGCGGCCGCGAGCCGCTGGCCCGCGTCACGGTGCTGCGGGAGCGCCACACGTGTGTGAACGCCCTCGGGGCGGGCTGGCGGCCCGGCGGGCTCCCGAGCGCCGAGGGCCTGATGGGCGGGGCCGGCATGCCGGAGGGGGGGGGAGCGGGCAACATGGGCGGGGTGGAGATCCGACAAGACGCCTCGGGGAACATCATCCCCGGCGCGCGCGTCCTCGGGCCGATGTCTCCTCATCCCCAGACCCACCATCCGGCTCCGGCTCCGGGTCCGGGCGGGAACCAGGCCGATCCGCACGCGCCGGCGCTCCTCCCCGTCCTGCCCAAGGTGCAGCGCAACTCGGCCTCCCGACTCCCCTTCCTGATGGAGATCCTGCCGCGCCTGATGCGCATCGACAAAGAGACCACGCCGGTCGAGATCCGGGAGTGTCTGCTGCGGGAGTACGGCGCCGAGGTGCACCTGCAGCAGTGTCGCCGGGCCAAGACGGAGATCTTGAAGAAGAGGGCGGCGGCGGGGGAGGGCGGCGGCGGCGGCGGCGCTGGCGGTCCTCTTGGGGGTGGGGTGGATGAGGGGAGCATGGGAGGAGGAGGAGGAGGAGGAGGGGGGGGAGGGAGTGCGGATGGGATGGGGCGTCAGGAGGGGGATGCGAACATGTTCAGTGAGGCGAACATGCACGCCACGCCCTCCCAGAGTCGATGCCAAGGTCAAGCTCCGGGCCTGAAGCCGAACCAGCCCCCGAGCCAGGGCCCGGATCCCGGGCTCGACATCGGTGCCGGCGTCGGTGCCGGCGGCGCCCCCGACCAGGGCTTCGACCTGCACACCGCGAGCGGCGTCGTGATCCCGCAGGTGCCGCGGCGCAGCGAGGGGGAGCCGAGCGCCGTCGCGGAGCCGGCGGTCCGCTGCCCGTTCTGCATCAACCAGCGCTGGATGCGCAGCGTCAAGGACGCCGTCGAGCACATGAGCATGCACGTGGTCGTCTCGTAGCCGGGCGTGAGAGGAGAGGAGGGAAGATCCGGAGAGGGAAATCGGAACACGGGAGAGGCGAGCGGGAGCTCGAGACTAGATTCTGGCCGAGGGAGATGGGACATGCACTTGCTCGAGGGGGAGAGGGGGAGAGGGAGAGAGGGGCAGAGGGGCAGAGGGGCAGAGGGGGAAGAGAGGCGCTTGGTGGGCCAGCCTTGCTTGATTCTTCGAGAGGCCTTTCAGGGAACACTCCGAGAGGCTGCCGAGGGCTACAGGTGCTGGGTCTGGCGCCGTCTGGGTCTGGCGCTGTCTCGGTCTAGGGACCAGTCCTGTCTACGGCGTTGGCGCTGGCGTTGCATGTTATGGTACGGCGTGTACGGAGGCTTGGCACTGCTTTGCCTACTTGGTCGGTTGGGCGCCGAGGTTACGCGGCGTTTTTCCACGCGTGCTCCGAGGAGGCCAAATCCCGGACATGAATCAAGCGTTCCGGCCAGTGCGTCGGCGCCGCGGTGGAACGGTTGGTTGGCAGCCATGTCACCCACCGGAACCTGCATCTGCTCGGGTCTACACCCACCGGAATCTGCACCCCGCGGAATCTCCACCCCCTCTCCGTCCTCCCGACAGATCTGGGCCTGCGGACACCGATCCGCTCTTCAGTGCTGGGAGGCTGCGGGGACGTGGGATCGCCTGTGCCAGGGGGAGCGACGGGGGAGTTGGAGAAATATAGGATGATGTGTGATTCTCGTCGCTACGCCCGGCTACCCGTCCTCTGAGTCAATCGAATACGATCTGATTGGGGCCCGGGTCGAGGGTGATGTTCTTGATATCGCGGATGACTTGTGCTCGGGTCGGGAACAGCCGGACGCTTCGAGTGGGGAGATCGCGGAGACGAAACTCCTGTCGCTAGGGATTGTCACTCGCCATGGAATGTCTTCCCCTCTGGTCTGATACTCAAGTGTTGCCGTTGGGGCTCTTCCAAATGGATTTTGCATCATCTTCTGTGCCTCGTCCTTTGCGTCTAGTGATAGCGGATTTATCGTGCTTATGAATCTATGAATTCCCAAGTATTACCAATGTCCATTGACTCTTGAGATACAAGGTGTAGATGCACAATACGGGCGCATAATCTACCCCATTTGACATTTCAGACTCATTCGTAGCTGCTTCGCCTGTAGGTCTGCCTGTGCTAGATCTCTTAAGATTTGAACAAGCACTCTTACTTGCGATCTCATCTACCATTATCCAATGGAATTTTCCAGTGTGAAAGAGGGCCTACAGTTCTCTAGCTGTCGTTTGATCTGGATTTACTTTTACCAGATCGCTGAAGTGGAATTGATAGGACTCCAACAGTTCACTCAAGCGCTAGTCATCAAGTAGCTCTACTACCTCCCCCCTTTTCTTTTCAAGAGCAAGTTTCTCTCGTATGGTATTCTTCTCCAAAGATATGGTTCTGATCTTTGTGTGAGTACAAGTTATGTCTCAGCCTAGCATTAATCCTAGGGATGCTAATGCTCAGATAAAGATCCTGAGACTTTGTTCATTCACAGCTCAGAGCCTGGCCCGAGGGTTAGTAGCACGTCACTATCTCCACTCAAAGCCCTCGTTCTACCAGAATCTCTATACTTGCAATCATGAAGTCTGATTAGGTAGTACTGTAGGAATGAATGCATATGCAAGTCAAGTAGTAGTCACGTGGGCATATGATGTAGGTAGCCTAGCCTTGGCACTAGCCTTGGCGAGTAGCATATAATGGCCTTGAGGCCATTCTACCTACAGATTAGACACAACCGAATACATATACAGGAACCTCTATTTGGATTATGCCTCACCCCCCCCCTTTGATACCGACAACAACACCCCCCGACTCAGCCACAGGACTACCCGATGTGCATTCTGCCACCGGCACCGAGGCGCAGTCAAACCACCAAGCCAACGACACACAAGCGACGACTTCCTCGGCCCTCTTCTGTGCTCAACCTCTGTTATTCAGCACCATGGCCTGCTCTGAGCTCATGCCAAAGCTGCGGCGAATACTGCTCACCAAAAACCGGACTCACCTAATTCAAAACCCGCTTCCCTAGCGCGGACAAGAAAGCGCCTCGCCTTGTCTCCAACTGATTTATGCAGATATAAATATACAAAAATTAACCTAACAAGCTATCATCTCCCCCTTTGATATCGACCTATCCCTCGAGAAATCCACATCTCTCCACAGAAGCCCCCAGTCCCAGGAGACCGAGCTCCAAGAGCCAGCCGCCTTCTGCTTTCCAGGTTGTCAACGCGGTAGGCGCAGCAGTGAGACGCAGCGCGGTGCGAAGAGCCGCGGGAGCTGATGGAGGCGCGTGAGGAGCGCGACTTGGGAGGGCCGAGTCACGGGGCTGCAATGCCAGGTGGAGAGGGCACGGGGGCCGGCGGTCGGCGCGCGTGCGGGAGTCACGGGGCCGGGCAAGGGGAGTGGGCCCGGGGGGAGGGTGGAAAGGATGGGATAGATGCTGGAGAGGGGGAAGCGGTAGAGACACGATCAGGAGTAGGTCGCTTGAGTATGCGCCGTTCGGTGTGGTGAGAATTCAATTGGAGCGGGCAAACGAGGATGGGATTTCCTCTGTTGACTCGCGTAAGCATCAACACGCGAACCGAGCAGAACTAGCTAGGGACCAACATGAACCGGGCAAAACTGGCAGACGACGAAAAACAGGAGACGCCCCTATCACATCGCCCATCAAGCATGAGCCATGAGCGGAATCATCAAACCGCCTGTCCAAATCACCAGCACATGCGCACCGACGCCGGGGCGGCTATCCCAGCCCTCAGAACCAAGGCCAAGACCAAAGACCAGAGTCCTGCACACAGCCAAACAGCCCGTCGACAACTCAGTACCGGTGACTCCACCTCCTCTTCCTAGCTCGGTTCAGCTTCTCCACTGCCCTCCCATACACCAGCCGGCTGACCAACACCCCAGTCCCAACATCGGCAAGCACCTCTCTCATCGGGTACTCCTCCGCGTCTCTGTCTCTCAGGTACGTCGCGCCGAACGACGCTGCGGCCGTCGTCCCAACCCGCAGCCCCTTCGGCCCGATCCAGTCTCCCTTCCCGTCGTTGACGTGGAGCGTCTCGACCAGGCCTGCGACAGCCGCGACCTTTCCCGCCTGGAGCAGATTGCCGGCGGTGTCGGGGCGTCTAGGGACCGAAGAGCGTCGATGGCGGCGCTTGCGAGGACTCGGGCGCCGCTGGTGCATCGCCCGCTCGTCGTCGGAGTCGTCACCGGACGAACTGGGATACTCCACAGACTCCCATCCTCGGGCAGCAGGAGATCGGACTCCCGAGAACGGCGCGGGGAACGAGAGCGGCGGCGTCGGTGCAAACGGCATCTCCTCGTACGTCGGCGCGGAGAAGGTCGTCTGCTCGTGCAGCGATCCAGCGTCTCGCGCCAGAGGAGGGGGTCTCGCGCTCCAGCTCGCGGGCGGCGGGCGCTCCTCTTCGACGTGCGCCTGCCGCTCTTTGCCCTTCAACTCCCTCCTCAGGTCTGCGATCTCGTCCTCCAGATGTCGAAGCTCGGATCTGGATCTCGGGCGCCGCTCGTCAGGAGGCTCTCGATCGGCAGCGTGGCTGTTTTCCTTGGAGTGGTGGCTCTCTTCCCTCTTGAGCCAGTGGTGTTCGGCGACGGCCGCCAGGCCGGTGAGCAGGAAGGGGCCGAACTTCTTGATGGCCGATTTCGTGGACTGCTGCATGCGCGAGTATTTCGGCGGAGGATTCTGCCCTGAGCGCTTCCGCGACGCGCCGTTGTGCGCATCGTTTGCTTGCATGCTTGCGGAGCTGCGCCTCTCGGGATCAGCTTCTTTTCTGTTGAATCGTCGATAGCGAGGGGGATTCCGGTGAAAAAAGTCTTGATGCGCAAGGACGCGGGAAAAGTGATGGCGGTGATCCTGGTGTCGGGCTTTGCGTGACGGGGTCCGAGGCAGAATGTGACGAGGTACCCGCATGACCTGGGCACGTGTCGGGGGCACGTGGCGGGATCCCGGCTGCGGAGGTCCAGGCATCTCAACTGTATCTCGTGCCTGAGTTCGCACGCACGAAGCCGAAATACCAGAGGCTCGGCCAGCAGTGCGATGGGGTGAGCGTTTCCTGACCATACTCAAGCTCTCGCGTAAAAAATAGGGGCGTCACGTGGGTCTGTTGATCTGAGCAAGGGCTGTGGACTTGAGCCAGGCCTAATCTGCAGGGCAGGCCTGGGTCGCTCGCTGGAATACAGCCGTTCTTGCTCGAGCCCGGTTCGCGCACCTCCTTTTCCTCCTGGATATCTTCCCACTTTCTGACTATCGAAACCTCTTATCATCGCCGTGCCCAAGTCTGCTCGAGTCGCCTGAAACAATGAGGCTACTTGAGATTTCATCAACGCACCATCCAGCCAAGTCTAGATGATTTATGTCTTGCACCCCCACATCCCAGGTCAATTGACGTGGATAGCCAGCAGCTTACGTGACATGGAGGTGAGGTCAAAGGTCCTTTTTTACCATGCCAGTACTTAGTATCAACTCGATTCCTTGACAGCTATTTTGCTCCTCTCCAATATCGCAGTTGGATCTGGTTCAAACTAGCCATAGCACGTAGAGTGCGCCGGAGAAGTCTCCAAGTTATATCTGCGTATCGAAAATCTCGCCTCGAAAAAAAAAAAAAGGTGATGACTTCTCAGTCGATCAGTAACATGGAGTCTGGAAACCCACCTCCCAGAATCGCGATACGTATAGCATACCTTACTCAAGCGACGTTTCATACTCGAATCTATCGCAGCCTTTTATTTGCCCGCGACATTTTAGGACCTGCTTGCTTCGAGAAGCTGCCAACTCTCCTGCGCAGTAGCAAAATCAGCGACTCTCCTCGGCAGTTGGAAGAGTACCTGAGGAGCGACTCTCACCTAGCGTGGCCGCAGCCGCAATAAGCAAGTGTGGCAATCTAGGTAGCGATCGTGAGGGAAAGCTCATTTGATCCAGGAACCGGTCGTTTTGCTTCCAGACCGGTTGTCGGATCCGAAGGCATGACTTGTCACGTACCTCCGACAAGACCAGATTCTGCTTCTCCGATCGATGATCGCCCCCCTAGAGAAATCTCCTGCTGCTCACACCAAACTTCTCGGCCTGGTATTGAGCGCGATGATACCAGTTTTTGACTTCCATAGCATGTTTTTGGTGAGACAGAGGATACTGCAAGACAGTACATCTAAACAAGTCATCGAGACACAAGGCGGGTTTGGAAAGCAATAAGCTAGCTCTGGCCCGCCTGAAAGCATCGAAAAGTTGGGGCATATCAACTCGTACCACCTGACGAAGGGAGCGGTTGATCCGTACCAGCAACAAGTACCAACCTCTCGTAGAACGTGCGGCATCGAGCCACTCGACGGCTTGCAACTCTATAGGAAGTTGCTGTGCTTCTCACTCGAGCAGACACTTTTTCCCAAGGCCAACGTGGCTAGCATAGGAGTATCTCGGGTTCGAGCACTACCACATCACAAAGCTCGTAAGCGAGCTCTGACCATAGAGCCCGCTCTCGCTTGCGAGTGTTGACTCCACGCCGCACCACACACCCACGACGTCTACCACTCCTCCTAATATTTCCCCTTCTTCCCCCTCGACTCTCCGTCAATCGCCCCTAGCTTTGCCCTTGCCCTTGCCCTTCCCCTACCGCCCCCAACTCTCCCTTGCCACTCTCCCCTCTGTTGAACACTGTGCGCAGAGCGTATGATGAGCTTTCTATTGCACCATTTCATAACCTTTAGCAACACAGCTTGTTTGTAACTCCGTGACTGATCCTGACCTAACCCGTCCCACTCTTACCCCTCTGAAACCCCGTGCGCTGATGGCATTATAAGCCATCTGTTGGTATCACATTAGGTGACTGTGCGCACAGTTGAAGCTTCTCGAATACGTTGTACTATATTCTTGTATAAAAGCTTGCTTTCGAGGCTATTTCCGAGAGCGTAGAATAAACACAGTATTTTTTGCAAAGCCCTCCTTGTCATATGACTAGTCATTTGACCTATCTGCCGACACTGGCAAGATTTACCTTGAGGTTTGGCTTCTGCTCCACTTTTCGTATATACAATATTCTATTCCATAGGATTCAGCTCAACCTTTTCGCAGATCGCTATTCTCCTCGCAGATCTATTGCTCTGCTAGCGTATTTTCCGTCAATTTATAACCTCTCACCTTAGCCTTCGATTCGAATATACAGCACTTCTTTAAGTTTCTCTCTCTGCGAAAACCTTGACTAGAACCTCTGAAACCTCTGCTGCTGCCGCGGGGGGTATAATTCCCTATATAATCTCTGAAACTTCTATTCCCCTGGTCTGATCGGTCCGTATAATATGCAGCAGCGTCTTATTGATACTCGGAAGGGGTGCTCAAGGCAGGAGCAAAGGTCGCGTTCGAATTCGAGTTGTACATTGCAAGGGGCTGAAAAGCTTGTTTCAACTTAATCTCGCGGTACAAGGTGCCTATAGCGGATCTTAGTTGATTTGCAATACCTTCGTAAGTACTTGCAAGCTTAATTAAAGCGTGTCGACACTGGGAGATACTACTGCAAGTGCTAGGAACTTGGTCTTGTAAGTTTTCATCGTAGGGGTACGCGTTCATTAGAGCTTGTTGGCAAAGGGCTGATCTGTGTAGTAGAATCTCTAAGCACTTGAGTCGTGTCTTTCTAGTATTCTCTGCAATAATACCCAAGTATGATGTAGTTCTCTATATAGTTATATAGCTTGCGGTTCTCTCAAGTTTCGAAATGGTGCTTTATAGTTAGTATCATTTCGTCGAAGGTCAGATGTCGCCATTTTATCGCTATAGTATGCGTTGGTAGCGCCTTTTAGCATGTAAGGAAAAGCTTTTATATATAGCTCTCAAGGGAGATGGCAAGAGTCGCAAAGGCTGAAGAATTTCTTATGTTTAACGTATAATATATTCTATACCCTACTGCTACACTTGATATTCTCGCTATAGTACATTTCGCTGAGGTTAATTCCAAGTTGAGCTGAATCGGTTGTTCATCGAGGGAGTTTATCGTTGTTAGTTATATAACCGTGTCGATTATCGTTCCTTTCCTTCTTATGACGGCGGAAGCAAGGCATAGGTCGATCAAGTCGATGAGATCAATGCTGCCAAATCTTGTCGAATCAAAGCTAAAGAATAATTACAAGGCAGAAGACCTTCCTACTTATACGGTCCTCTTAATATAAGATTCACCTAGGTCGATTTCTGCCTACGACTCGCGATCTATCTGTTGAAGGAAAGCTATTTGCTAAGAGGCGGTATGCTTCCTACGTTAGCCGATTCTAGCCCTAACTGTGTCAATGTGCTGTGAAACTTACTATAATCATTATTATCGTCGTCGTCGTCGCCTCTACTGCTAGCGCCTCTATCTACTATAATCGGTGTCGGGTGGTTAAAGACTTATGTAGTTTTCCCAAAAGTTCGAGAGGTCGATCGTAACTTGACGTCTCTACCACAGGTCTCCTCTTGTATTAGATTAAAAGCAGGGGTAGGCGTTGATTGTACTAGTGGTTATGGTTGTTGATTATAGTCTTTGATTTCTAAGCTAGGCTATAACTTATAGCCTATAACTTGATTTATCGGCGTTGCAGATCTTCTTTATCATATTGCCGTAGCTCTTATTCATCTAGCACTTTGCAGAATCTCTTAGCAAAGCCGTACTCTTTATTAGGTCGACTGAGGCAGACTCTATGAGTTATTAAGTGGCTATATAACTTAGCTTCAACGTCTTTCGATGCTTTATTACAAGTTGCTATATTCTATTCTTCAAAATCCCCTTAGAACGTATCTTGAAGGATCTCGTCTTAGGCGTACTTGAATTTGGTTCGATATAACTAGATTCGGAAATTGATAAATAACGTAATCGAGTGGCGAGTCGTATACAATTCGTTGCTTGTATCGAATTCTTTATATAGCCATTTACCAGACTCTACTGATTCTATTATCTTCTTTTCTTAAATAAGTAAGAATCGTTATTTTCTTCCTATCCCATCCCAGAGATCCCAAACATATCTTCATCGATACGTAATCGTTAGGTGCTTAGGTATTTTCTAAAGCTAGCAGAGAGTGCGGTGTTAACGCATACAAACAGGCAAGATAGTTACTTGCGAGTCGAACTAAGTATTAGCATAGAAGTACAAGTCGATATAACTTGCTCTTCCATCTCTTTCAAATTAGCTACTCAGCTGCTCTATAGTTAAAGTATAAGGTCAACTACTAATCAGTATTAGTATCAGATTAGGTAATTATACGCATAGTTACAGCTTCTCGAATACCTTGTATTATAGTCGTATATAAAAGCTTGCTCTCGAGGATATTCCCTAAGAGCGTAGAATAAACATAGTATTTTTGCCAAGCCATCCTTATTATATGTCTGGTCACATGACCTGTATGCCAACACCATCTGTAAGCCCGGCTGCAGTGTCCACAGGTGCGGCTGCTCTATAGACTCTCGATTCTCGACTCTCGACTCTCGACCCCCGGGGCGAGCACCGACTTCGCCAACTCTGAAGAATTCGACACTTACGCAGCTCATAATGGCTTGCCGGTATACCTTTCATCACAGTATCTCGGTTTAGGTATCTTGCTACTCTCCATACCTCGATCTCATTTTACCATCAACCAATTGTAACTTCCTACGCTAAAACAACCATTTAACCTTCAGCCGCGGGTCGATACTCATATTCCGTCTTGATTCTTTTCTTGAACAGGTTTGAGAATTGCACTATGCTTTTCTATCACTCCCCCATTCGACTTTGTGCCTTCCCGCGGCCCGCCAA
>JAENRP010000630.1:0-14416 GCA_024741835.1 Diplocarpon mali | reverse complement strand
GATCTATATAAAGTTAAATTATATAAGAGTTTTTAATAATCAATTTATATAATTTATAAATAACAATTATAAAGTGATCTTTAAAGTTAAAATCAAAGATAGACTTTATATTATCTTAAAGGTAATATTATAAAAATTGACTCTTAAGCCAGACCTATAAGTAGATTCCTTTAAGGAAAGTGCACTTTCTACCCTAATATAATTAAGCGAGGATAAGGAAAATAAATAGACTCTTAAGTTAGGATTACAAGTGAAATTCGCAAAAATAACTCTTAAGCTAGGACTATAAGTAGATTATAAAGTGTTTTTAAAGATAACTCTTAAATTAGGATTATAAGTGAATTTAATAGAAATAACTCTTAAGCTAAGACTGTAAATAGATTCTGCAGATTTACTAATAATAACTCTTAGGCTAAGATTATAAGTGAAATTTATAGAAATGACTCTTAAGCTAAGATTGCAAGTAAACTTTGCAAATTTATTAGAAACAACTCTTAAGCTAGGACTATAAGTAGATCTTGCTATTTTTAAGAAATCGACTCTTAAGCTAAGACCGTAAGTAGATCTTACGGTTTTATTAAAAATAACTCCTAAGCTAGGCTTATAATTGGAAAATAGTAAAACCTTAAACTACTATTACTATTTCTTTCTAATTACTAATAATAAAGTATCGACTAATAATAGGCTATTAAAGCTATTAAAAGCCGAAAGCTTATTAAAGTATTAACTAATATATAAAAGATTCGCATATCTAAGGCTAAAGAAATTAAAAGGCCTATATAAGGTCTTAACCTTAAAATAGAAGATCTAAGTACTAAAGGATCGCTTAATATACCGAATTTGCAAGCTAATAAAACTTTAAAATCGGACGCAAACTAAGCTTAGTTTATAGAAAGATTCGATATTAGCACTAATATCTATTAATACTACTAAACTATTTATAACTTCGATTAAAGGAAATAATTGGTTTTCTTAAATAATAGATAACTTCATTTAATATATATAAATCATTTGCGCTAAGACTAAATTTAAGCTTATAGAAAAGCTGGAAACTTAAAAAGTAATAAAGGAACGCTAGACCTAGTTAAAGCTAATAGCTATTAAATCTAATAACGCATTAGAGATTAGGGCAAAGCTTAATAAATAAGTAAAATAAGGAATTTGCTATAAACCAATTATAATATATAAAGGTTCTTATTAAAATAGTATTACTAAGCGAAGCATTTAGCAAGCAAAGACTAACTATTGCGCTCTATTATAAGATACTAACCTATTATTAGAATTCTAGGACCTTGCGATTAAAGTAAATGTATACTTGCGAAATAGAATAGGTAGTAGACTAATAGTTAATAGCACCTAAATATCGCTATATAAGGCATATTTTAAATAGAAACTAAGCCTAGACTATATTTGCGTCTTTAAAAGCGTCTGCTACTCTTATATTAGCCTAAAGTCCTAGCCTATAGGTATAAAGAGTAAAAAGCTAATAGACTAAGATAGAGAGTATATATTTATTAAGTATATTAAATAAATAATAAAGCAATAGATAGTATATGCGCTAGATCTAAGGCGAGTAATTATATCCTTAATAGTTGAGTTTAATAAATTTTAAAATAGGAGGAAGCTATTCTTAAAGCTTTATATACTTAGAGATTCGTAAAGTATACTACTTAATAGTAATACTATTAAACTGAACTAATAACCCCTTTCTCTTAACTTAGGTATATTAAGTGCACCTACTAATCGACGACCTACTAATCGCCTAAAGGCCGAATAGACTATTCCTATCGTTCGCAAACTGCCTAAAGTAAGTAATAACTTTAATATTATTATCCTTTTAATTAAAGCACCTATAGTAAAGGATATTCCTAAAATAGGTATAAGTAATAATAAGCCTTTACTATTAAAAAGCGGTTCCTTAAATAATAAGCCTATAGAACCTATAGCTGAACCTACGCCTTTAAAGAGGAATAGAGACCTAGAACTAGAAGATACCTTAAATAAACGCGAGTCTAAGCGTATTTAAGCTATAATAGCGCATAAGATCTATAAGCTCGAACTTTAATAGAGCTTTAATAAAGATAATACATTCTTAACCGCTAAGAGAATAATGAAAATCTCTCTTTTAAAGATATATAATAAAGCTATTAATAATTTAAAGAATAAAGTAATATAAAATAAGGCAATCCAAAAGGAAATAAGCTCTCTTATTATAAATAGCATATAGATAGAGGAACCGATAATAAAGGACATAAACCTAATATTAATAAAGTGGGTCTTTATAATTAAGATATATGTAAATAGGACCTTAGAATATTATAAAGTAAGGCTTATAGCTAAAGGCTTCTCCTAATAGTATAAAGAAGACTACTTCAATACATTTGCACTAATAGTTCGCATAAATACCCTTTGCATATTTATAGCAATAGTAGCTACTAAGGACCTTAAATGCAAATAGTATAATATTAAAAATGCATTTATTAAAGCGATTATAAAAGAACGGATTTTTATCTCCTAATCTAATAGTATTCCTATACGCGCTAGCCACTCTCTTTATATACTTTATACTATTTATAAGCTTAAGCAATCAGCCAATAATTAAAACCTCTTATATAGCTCTACTCTAGTAGAAATAGAATTCGTTTAAAGCCTAGCTAACCCTTATCTATTTACCTATACTAAGCGTAGAATCAAGTTACTATTATATATTAACGATATTACTATAGCTATAAAAACAATCACTTAATTAGATTAGTTCTTTATAATAATTTAGAAACGTTTTAATACTAAGGATCTAAGGGGAATTTATAAGATCCTTAGCATTTGCATTATAAGGAACCGCTCTACTTAAGAACTCTGATTAGACTAAGAGTAGTATATTAAAAAGATCCTAAACCAAATAGGACTCTTTACTTATACTCCTAACTTTAAGCTAAAGCGTACTCTAATTAAAGGAAAGTATAATAAGTTAAAGCCTATTAATAAAAATAAGTAGAAAGGAGATCTAAAGAAGTACTAATAGGATATTAGAGTAATTATATATACTATAGTATATATAAGACTAGATATCACCTTTATTACTACGCAATTTAATCAGAACCTAAAGGATCTAACGATTTAATATAAGAATACAATTAAGCGACTTAAAAGGTACCTTCGATCTATAATCATATAGAAGGTAAGATACAGACTAATAAAACATATAAGCGTAAAGCTTAAGGTATATACCGATTCTAACTAAGCAAATATAAAAGGTTAGAAAGCTATATCTAAAAGCGTAGCAATACTATATAGTAGACCTATATTATAAGGAAGTAGAAAGTAGAAATCAGTAGCTACCGCAAGCACTAAGGCCAAATATATATTAATATTATCAAATTGCAAGCAAGGATTATAAATCGCTTAAGTTCTAAAAGATATAGGTTTTATTAAGTATATTAAATAAAATAGAAACTATATTAATCTTTAAGCAGATAATATAAAAGCGATTGCACTTATAAAGAAGTCATACTTATATAAGCGATCGAAATATATCGATATTACCTATTATTTTATTTATAACCTTATTATAAAGAGTAAGTTATTAATCACCTATATCCAAACCGATCGAATAGTAGTAGATGGATTTATAAAGTCACTAAAGACAGTTGCAAAGTTCAAAGCGTTTAAAGATATACTAGAGTTATAAAAGATAGTAAGAGCTTAGCAGACTTAAGGACGACTCCTAGGCCCGCCTCGCGAGTCAGGTCATATAGTCTTATAAAGGAAAGTTTTTAAATCGACTCCTAGGCCCAAACCGCGAGTTAAGTCATATAGTCTTATAAAGGAACGCTTTTAGGAAAATTGACTCCTAGTCTTACCCTATAAGTAGAGTTTAGTGATTTTAATAAAGGTTGCTATTAATTAATTATTTTTAATTTAAAGAGATACCTAAGAGTTAGATTAGCACAAAAGGATAGTTATTGTTTTCCCAACTATAGGTCAATTAGAGTAAGGTCTAAGTAAGAATATTAAGATAGGTGATATAGCTATCACTCTAATATATTATTATATAACCCTACTGCTTAGTCAATAGGATATTAATATATATATAGCTATAGGGAAGAAAGGGGTAACCTTCCTTCTCTAACTCTTACCAATATATCAACTATCGACCTCTAGAAGTTTCCATTACCTACTGCGCCGACTCACTTAAGCTCAATAACAGGGTTAATTAACTCAGAAGCAAGAGGAGGAATCGACCTACTTACAAAAAGTGGGAGTTAAAGTTAAGAGATCAAGGGAGGAGGGAAGCTCGATATATATGCCTTCTCAAAGGCCTCTCTTTTCCCTTCTATAAATTATTATGATTTATAGCTATAGTAGATTACAACTCTAGATAACTCTTTAACAAAGAGTCTCGAACCTACTAAAATACAACCGGACTATAATCGCACTACCATAAGGCTCAAATAAAGACTTTAGATTGCTTCTATCACTTAGATACCTTTCCTTTCCCTCTTTGCTATTTACCTTTATCTTTGCTATTCTACTTCCTATATACTATCCTTATCACCTATTATACCTGCTTTTGCTATTAAGCTATTTATCTTTACTATTTTATTCTTTATTGCCATTTGATTATTTGCTACCGATCTGCCTCTATTATACACCTATTCTATATACTTCCTTATACGAGTTGAAAAGGTCTTTTTAAAAGAAAGTACTACCGGTATTGGTACGCAGATTCCTATGCAAGAGGCAAGCTGCCCTTGTTCCTAGGGTCATCCTACACAGCTATACTATATGCGATATAAGGGGTTTCGTATATATTTCGAATAGCTATTCAGCCGGAGGACTTCAGAAGGATATCTATATACGGCTAAGAGGGACTATAGGAGGGAGGACATTCATAGGTATAAAGGTACTATCTCAGTTATATAGAGATAGACAGACATTATAATAGATTCTTTTTAACAATAAGTACTTAACTATATTCACGTGAATATCGATTACCGGTATAGAACCTACAAATAAGCTAAAGTCTTTAAGCTAAAGATAGCTTAAGTAATCCTATTAATCTTACTTTATAATTATTAATTAGATTAATCTTAGCGTTATAAGGATTCCTTTAGACCTAAGACTATTCCTTATAAGACGTTTAGGTTCGAAAAGTCTTAATTATCTTAATTAGCTTAGCTATAGCATTATTATCTCTTGCCCTTAGCAGTAGAGGAAGGTCTGGCCCTAAGGGTTAGGGTAAGGGTATTTCTTATAAAAGCTGCTTCCTTAAACGAATTAGGTATATTTTATATTTACTAACTTCTAATAGGTAGGGAATTCATTTTTCCAATTTTAATTTTAATTATGATTTAATTAAAAAGGTTTTCTATAGAAAAAGGGTTCTAATAGCGTAGTGCTCTTTTAACTTCTACCTATAGTACTTCTATAAAAGGAGTAGTTAAGAAAATCCGGCTAGTAAAAGCGTTCCTTAATTATACTAATTAATAAGCTATACTTAAACTCCTAATTTATCTAAAAGATCTTTAAGATCCTGAATCTATTAAAAGTCGAAATAACCGCAAATCGATTTTCAAAAGGGGTAGGATATTATTAAAAGCTATCCTTAGTAGAGAAGAACTTCTTCATTTAATATAATAATATAGAACTACTAAAGTACGAGATTAAGTATAGTAGTAAAAAGTAGTATAAAAGGCGTATTCTATAGGTCTAATATAAAAGAAATAAAGAAGTTAAAGAACAGTTTTTATAAGAGAGCCCTTTTCCCTTATATATATAAGCAGCTTAAGGCTCTTTGCCTATTTATGTAATATTATATAAGAATATCCTTTTATACCTTTAGAGTCGATTCGAAATAACCCTATATCGAATCGAGATTGTAAAACCTTAAAACGCCGTACTCTTAGGTAATTGAACCAGTTGGGGGTGCAGCCGTTATATAAAAGAGGATAGTATCTACCTTTAAAGTAATAACTCTAGCTAGATTCGCGTACCTTTCGCCTTTTCCCCTTTAGTGGTAACTGATATTACTTTATACGTTTAGGTTAGTATTTAAGGTAAGCTGGAAATATAATTAAGTACTTCTTAAATCAAGAAAGAATTCTTAAATTTAATAACCTTGCTATCTATAGTAAAGGTGCTACTACTAATTAGTATAAGTTCTATACTAATAATTGATATTTATATAAATATAGTTAAGTACTTATTATTAAAAAGAATCTATTATAATATCTATCTTTCTCTATATAATTAAGATAATACCTTTATACTAATAAATATCCTCTCTCTTATAGTCCCTTTTAGCTATATATAGATATTCTTCTAAAGTCCTTTGGCTAAACAGCCGTTCGAAATATATACAAAACCCCTTATATCGCATATGGTACAGCTATATAGGATGACCCTAGGAACGAGGGCAGCTTGCCTCTTGCATAGGAATCTGCGTACTAATAAAAAAATAATAACTATCCTTTTATGCTAATCTAACTTTTAAATATCTTTTAAATTAAAAATAATTAATTAATAGTAACCTTTATTAAAATTACCAAACTCTATTTATAAGGTAGGATTAAGAGTCAATTTTCCTAAAAGCATTCCTTTATAAGACTATATGACTTAACTTGCGGTCTAAGCCTAAGAGTCGATTTAAAAACTTTCCTTTATAAGACTATATGACCTAACTTGCGAGGTAGGCCTAAGAGTCGTCCTTAAGTCTACTAAGTCCCTACTATCTTTTATAACCTTAGTATATCTTTAAATGCTTTAAACTTTATAATTATCTTTAATAGCTTTATAAATCTATCTACTATTATTCGATTGGTTAAGATATAAGTAATTAATAACTTACTTTTTATAACTAAGTTATTATTAAGATAGGTGATATAGCTATCACTCCGATGTATTATTATATGACCCTATTGCTTAGTTAGTAGGATGTTTATACGTATATAGCTATAAGGAAGAAAGGGGTAACCTTCCTTCTTTAAATCTTATTAATATATCGACTATTAACCTTTAGAAGCCTCCTTTACTTATTGCGCTAACTTACTTAAGCTTAATAGGTTATAAGCCTTAGCTAAACTGATAATTGATTATTAACTTCCTTTAAAAAGTACTTGCGCCGCAACTATTAGTAGGAAGTTGAACGAGACTTATAGTAAAAGGCGAGCAATCGGCGAACAGGAGGTGTGATTCCTTATTTAGCTAACCTATATTATAAGAGGTATGATTCCTTACTTTATAATCCTTAGTATTGCAAGAGGTATAATTCCTTGCTCTATTGTATTTTATAAGAGGTATAATTCCCTATATTATAGCCTAAAGACCCTTTTTAATAAGAGGACTTCCTTTCTATTTAATACTTTTATAATACTACTATTTAATTATTTCAACTTTTCAACAAGAGGAGTGCCTTTAACTATTTAATTTATTTGATTTTAATACAATTCTCTTCGAAAAACGGCAATAGCTTCCGATTCTAATTAAAATACTAAGCCTAAAGACCTTTAACTCTTTTAAAAGAATTAGCAATAATATTTCGACGATTTAATGCTTTACTTTAAAAGTAAAAGCATTAAAATAGCGATTTAAAAGATATTTATTAAATACGTAAGAATAACCCCTTATACTCCTTCTATTGATTTATCTACTTCTACTTTAATAGCTAATATAACTGCTAAAGACCTTTTAAATATATTGAATAAGCTTAGCTTAAGAGCTTTAGTAGATAATAACTAAGGTTTTTAAAGGTAGATTTTAAATATAGAAAAGGAGAAGGAGTATAAGCTAGCCTTAGCTAAATGCAAGCTTAAGATTAATAAAGGTTTAAGTAATAAAGACTAAGATTTTATTTAAACTTATAATAATATAAAGATAAGATAGGATACTTTAAAGGTAAAATATTCTTAAACAACTACCTTTAATACTTAGTATCTACCATAGTAGATTACTTTATTTTAATATAAAAAAGATAAAGATAGTAAAAATATAGATATAAATATAGACTTTGCTTAATTTATATTATATAAAGCGAGAAAGGGAGTAAGAGCTATAGATCTTAAGATAGCTATAACTTTTAAAGAAACTTAGCTTTTTAATTTCCTACTTAATAGCCTCTCTCTTAAGTTTACTATTATAAAATAATCTCTTTTCATTTAACCTAACTTTAAGATTTATAAGAAGATCGACCTCCTTTAAACTATTAAGTAAGACTTCGAAAGATGCTTTAAATTAGCAAATACCGTATTATAAGGAAATAATAAACTTAAAAAAAGGAAGGAGCGCAGGATAAGCCCTTAAGCTTATTAGGAATGCTACTTTTATTTTATTTTATTTTTTTCCTTTTAATATGCTGTATTAGTTAAGAACTATATAGTACGGCTAGTCTACTAGCGTGTCGAATCGTTATATACACTTTTCGGTCCGTATCGCTCTGCAATTAAGTATTCGGGAATATGCTCCCTTTCAGAATAAGGAAATAAGAAAATAGCACTAGTATTAAAAATATCAATCTCGCCTTAATAGCCGCCTAGTAAGCTCTAACCCTTGGTCTTTAGCTCTTACTCCCGATGCCGCTTTCTTATGCAAATACCAGTTTCCCTTAGGAATACAAGTACTGCCTTAATTCCAATTCGCATATAGAGTAAAATAGCTATAGTAATTGTACTACTATAGCATATAGCCTCATTTACCTAGTTGATTATTACCTTCTGGTATATTTTATAGTATTTGCAGTTCAAAAGTAGGTGAATTGCGGTTTCGGTGCTCTTATAAGCGCATTTATTGGTCTGCGCTAGCCCTAATCAGTATAGGTACGAATTTAAATATCTATAACCTAATTTCAATTAGTAGAACGTACTACTAGTAGTACGCTTTACTCCTATAGGTAGGAGTGGTTTTCTTAAGACTTTGCAATTATACTTCTTTACATAGGTCTTAAGGGTTAGTTTAGTAAGGTTTATAGATATATTTATATATATCTCACCCCTAGTTTGCATATTAACTAGGACCTCTAAGAATGCGAATGACGTATTATTCGAATCGATTAGAGCTTTAATAGCTAATTTAGCCAATTCGTCGGCTTTCTCGTTTCCTATAATATTACTATAGCCTAAAACCTAGCAGATCGTGATTTTTACTCCTATATTTGTAATTTAAGTAGAAGCAATAATAGCTCTGATTTACTAACTTTAGCCTAGATTATTAGAAGGGGTTTTAAGTCGTAGGATTGCTATCTGATTATCTAAGAAGACTATATAATTATCGCCTTCCTTCGCTATATAGGCTATATACTCTATTGCCTTTGTAATAGCCTTGAGTTCGCTATTATATACTAGCTTATTGCTCCTTAAATTGCCGATCTAAGTATAAATCGGTAATATAGGGGCTCTACCTAGCGTATAAGTATATACTATAAAACTATACCCTATTTTATAACCTTTTAGAGTTTGCGAGCCGTTTGTATATATTAAAATATCGCAGCTTATATAAGCTATTAGGTAGTTTAAATAGGCTTTTAATTCTTTATCTTTTATAAGCTTCGATATTCTAATATTATAGGGTACTTCTCTCTCTTATAGAAGGAAATAAAAGTGCCGAATCGGTTTTAGAGTTTCGGCGCTTACTATTAGGCTAATTGAGTCGATTAAGCTTTTTATAGTTATAGGCGCAATTTCATCCTTTAATAAGTATTTTTCGACCTCCTCTTAAATAGGGTAGAGTCTATTCAATTTTAAGGCGCGGAGTATATACCGCCGGCTATTATAATTAAGTCTAATCTCTACTAATAGTAGTGCTACCTCTAGCTCCCTTAGTATTATAAGAGCGGTTTTAAAGACCCTTAGTATATCCTTAGTAGCTAGATTCTAGATTACTTATATCGCTCTAATTTTCGCCTTATTAAGGCAGTCGATTTTCTACTATAGAATAGAATCGTAGTCCGCGATGCTAGTAACGCAGGCTAGGTAGAGTTATCGAATTGCGCGTATTAAGAGCCCTATCGATAGATTCGAAAGTCTATTTATATAGTAATATATCTGCTGAGCTAAAGAGGCCCTAATCGAAATATAGTCCTTAAACCTTAGATTTGCGTCGAAGTATATTCTAAGTCACTTTATTAGTTTTTTTAGCGCTAGCGTCGTATTATTAGGAAGTCGGATACTTAAAGTGCTCTTTATTAAATAGAAGTAGATTAGCTCAGTCTTATTAATATCGAATCCAATCGAGTATTCTATCCCTAATTCGAATAAGTGCTTTGCCTCTCTTTTAAGAATCGAAATATTGCGTTTAAAGCTCTTTAATACTGCTATTAGGGTTAAATCGTCTATATATAATAATAGCTTAATATTTGTATTTTTAAAAAGGTCGCGAATATATATTAGGAATAGTATTAGCAAAATAGGGCTCCTTTAAAAAATACCTATATTTATCGCCTTAAACTCTTCTATTTAGTTATTAAAAGCAAGCTATAGAGTGCGGTTCTTTAAAAACAACTTTATCCAATTAATTAGGCTTAGCAGTAGTTTGAGTTGCGCTAGCACCTAAAGTAGCCTATTCTTAAATATATAGTCAAAGGCTCCTTTGATATTAAGAAAGAGGGTTATAGTCTTAAGCTTATTAGCCTTATTCGATTCTACCTTATTTTATAAGAGTAAGGCAGCGTCGATAGCTGATTTTCGCAGCCAACCTCCTATTTGGCTACAATAGAGTAATATAGTAGTTTCGGCTAAATAACTCAGGCGTTTCGCTAGTATTCTCTTTAGTATTTTTCCAAGGCAATTAAATAGGAAGATTACTTTATATGCCTTTAGTCGACTATAATCGGGTTTTTTCGGCTTTTTAAGAATATAGCTAGTAGCAGATTTCTAGCAGATTAGGTAGTAGCCTTAGTTAATAAGTATTAAGTATACTAAGTAGAATACCTAAGGGATCGCTGAATAGGCCTGAACTATAATCTCTTGCGTAATTAGATTAGGTTTAACTGTTTTCCCTTTGATTTTTATTATATATATATCCTTTAGCTTAATTTTTATAAGTTTTAACCATTTCCACCTATTGCTACCCTTATACTCTTTTAAATTAATAGGTTCGGACTCTAAGGGCCTAAGGAATAGTGCGCATTTGAGAATATTGCACTTTTAATTAAACGTCGATTCTAGTTCCTTAGTTTCGGAGTTGTATAAGCTTGGAATTAGGGTATTTGGATTATTCGATTTCGTATAGCTTATAGCCCTAAATATCGACTAAGCGTCCTCTTTCTTTAAGAACTGATTCTAGTGCTCTTTCTTCTTTAACTTAATTATATTAAAGTAGAGGTTTTTCGCGCTCTTTAGTTCGCTAGTATAAAGCATATACTCTAAGGATTTGTTTAATCAGTATAATTATTGCATTTCTTTTCAAAGTCGCTTTAAATTATCGTTTTACTAGGGTTTACTTATTATTAATCGATTTAGTTTTAGAATTGCAGTATTCGCCACTTATGAAATTTTATTAGTAAATAGCTCCCTGAGAGTATCTAACTCTTAGTTTGTATATATTATATTCAGGTCGATATTAAACTTTTAAAAACTTGAAATAAGGCTCTCCTTGAATTTTCTCCAATCTGCTTTTTTTATATTAAATTGCATAGTCCTATAGGGTGGCGTTTTTCGGCTACTATTAGTAATAATAAATAGTACCCTAAAATAGTCGGACCTAAGATCTAGTATAGTCTGCCAGTCGGTAATCCTATTAGCTATACTATAAGTAGTAAGCGTAAGGTCTATTACAAAGGGTGCCTCTATATTCGGCCTATAGAATATGCCCTCCCTTAGAGTATTTAGTACATTTAGTTCAAAGTGCTCGATTATACTAATTAAGTACTCTAAGTCGCTACTCCTTAGTATAATTAGGTCCTACCAAGGGTGGTGTATATTAAAGTCCCCTACTATAATAGTATTGTAAAATAGTGAGTTAGGAAGAAGGCTAGCTCTTTGAATTATCTTACTATTAGTAGGAGACTATAGGTATTTTATATTATAAATATTAATTAGCTAAGTATTAAACTCAGCTAATTTAATAATTACGCAATTAGGGTCTTATAGTAAGCTAGATATTACCGAAGCAGTAAGAGTACCTAGTATATAGATTGCTACTCTCGGCCTAAGGGAGCCGTAGTTTAGAAGCAATTGTTTATAGGCCATATAAGCTATACTTTGAGATCTATTAGAGTCGTTGATCGTCTATAGTTCCTAAATTGCTATAATTGAGATGTTTAGTTCAATAGCTAATTGTAGGATATGTTTTATAATAGGTAGACTCCGATTTACATTAATCTATAGTATTTTGCAACTATTTATTAATTTCGATTAATATATCGATTATCATATACGTATTAGTAATTCTAGTATTTTTCGAATTATTATTCTTTATCGCTAAGTAGAGCTCGTAAAGCTTAAAGTCGGCCGTATGGGTAGTACTCAAGTATTTTGCGCACTTGATACTCAAATAAGGGCATTTCGTATTAGTTTTCTTATAAGTATTGCAATAGTGCTATTTACTTATATAGTCTCCTGCGCAGAGAATATACTTCTTAGCTCTTTTATATAAAGCTTTAAAGTGGCCGAATCCTGTGTATCTTATATACTAGTGAGTATTAGGCGTATTAATATATTTCACTACCTTTGCTAATATACTGGCAATTAGGAGTTTATTATCGATTGCCCTTTTCGCTTGGTCGAGAGCTAAGAATGCGACAATTATAGTGCCTGTCTATACTTCGCCTAAGTTGCGTTTATCCCTTAGAGTTACCTAATAGGAGGTCCCGATAGGTAATAGCCCCTTATTAAAGGTGCTAATTTCTATAGCAACTAATTGGGAGTTAAGTACTCCTAATTCTAAAGAAAATTCCCTAATTAGGATTCTGTAAATTGCTACCTTATACTATGGCTCTCTTATTAGTATTTTCTCTATATAAGGAAGCACCCTTTATATTATAGAGAGCTTTAAAATAAAGAACTCGGTATTGAACTTAGGAGTAGTTATAACTACTATATTGCCCCTTAAAGAAAGGGAGACTATAGAAACTACTAAACCTTGAATTCCGCTCTTATTAAAGGCGGCATTAAGTTCATTTCATATAGTAATAAGGGAAAAGTTTTTAGCTTGGATTAGATGTGCCTATAGGAGGGTGCATCTCCTAGTAAGGGCCGACCTACCTTTACTACTACTTGTACCCTTACTTATAGTATCCTTAGGTAAACTAGAGCTATTCGTAGCCCTAGCCCTATTCCTAGCGGGGTGAATATCGATATTTATCAGTTTTACCTTATTCCTAATATTATTCGCTACCTAAGCCTAAGTTGACTTTAGAGCTAGTATAGTATTTTTCTTTTGCGAATTAGCTATAGTTGGCTTTCTATCTGTATTTTTAATCTGGTTTTCGATTTTTCTAAAGGTTTGCTTTAGATTTGCAATTTAAGTAGCTAGTATAGTCGAAGTATTACGTATTTTGCCATTCTTTATATATTCTTTGAAAACCTCTATAAGGTCTAAAATGCAGCTTTATTCTTATCTATTTTTTATCGTTAAGTATGCTTCTAGAAGGAGGTCTCTCGCCTAAAGTATAAGGTTATCGCTAGTCTCCTTTGTATTTTAATTCTAATTTTTAAAGGTTGCTAATAATCTTAGGTTCTTATTAATATAAGGGATTGCGGTAAGGCTAATGGGTCGTCTCTTGCCCTTAACCTCTATATAGCTCTACAGTAGCGCTAAAGGCGAAAAATAGGATATTAAATTAAAGCTAAAATCCGTGAAAATAGGAGCGAATCTGGAGCTGCTAGTGCCTATGCCTTTATTGCTAAGTAGGAGGCTCGGCTCAGTCTCGTTTTCGAGCTCTATAGCCCTTAAGAGGGTCGGTTCTAGAGTCGGAGAGGTTATTCCCTTAAAGGGGTCGGAAATAGGCTCTATTACCCCTTGGGCTAGCTTAGCTTATACGGCCTTATAGCTTTTAGGGGTTTTAGAAGGTGATTTGGATCGTATTCTTCGAAGAATAGACGTATTTCTGGCACGAAGGCAGGAATGCTACTTTTATAATAGTGCTTATAATATTACTAATTATAAAGTTAAAAGGCAATTGATTAATATAGTTGCTAGCTTTAATATTAAGAAGTAATTAAAGTAAAAGTTAAAAAGTAAACTGCCCTTATTCTATTAAAGGCTATAACTATTAAAGAAAGGCAAAGGAAAAGGCTATTTAGCTAAGACTTTAGCAAATACCTTTAATAATAATAATAGGTTATTTAAATCTAAATCCATATTTAATAATTTAAATAAAGATTATAATAAAGATACTTATATTTTAAAAGCCGATCTTTATAAGATCCTTAAATCCAATTAAAATAGTAGTACTAGTTATATAGTATATGTAATTGATAAATCC
>JAENRP010000629.1:0-14504 GCA_024741835.1 Diplocarpon mali | reverse complement strand
TATATGTATATATGTATATATGTATATATGTATATATGTATATATGTATATATGTATATATGTATATATGTATATATGTATATATGTATATATGTATATATGTATATATGTGTGTATGTGTGTATGTGTGTATGTGTGTATGTGTATTGGTGTATTGGTGTATTGGTGTACATATGTTTATATGTGTTTATATGTATATACATCTACATATATAAACACACATCTCAACTTACCTATCCTCTATGCTGCAAATACATGGCCGAAGCACTCAGATCCGGGTGTGGCTTGGTTTCGAAACGTATCTTCGGACAACGCGTATCGAGAGGCCATCTGGCTCCAGATCTTCTTCCGTCCGTAGACAACCTGATTCATCTATTACGAGTTACTCTTCACACGATCCTGGTTCAGGTTGAACTTGGTCGGCCATTCTCCGGGTAAAGTCGAGTGTTTTCTTTCTATCGAGTACCGTCGACCAGGTCCCAGTCGGACAAGGACGGCCTCGAAGCGACTTGATACCTTAGGCCAGTCTCGCCTACTTGTCACGGTCGCCGACGACCTCGACAACTTCGTTGCTCACGACATTCTTGGGTTCGTTGGTCCGGGGTCAGATCTCACCATGGCCTGGCCATACCACGTCGTCGACCTAACGGAAGACCAAAAACACAGCCGCCGCCTGCTCCTCGACCGCTCCGGCGTGTACGCCCAGCTCTCGGCCGTCGTCCCCATCCTGATCTACCAGCTCTACCGGCTCGCCGTCTGGGTGTCCCTCGTGAGAAACAAGTCCAAGTACTCTGCTCTGCCAAGTTCGCCAAATCGCAAGAATGTCAGGGCTTCCACGGAGGGTGGCTTGCTGAGTCGGTGGAGGAGTGCGAAGTGGTGGCTTGGGGGAGAAGCTGCCGATGGCTGGGGCCTCAGAGGGCATTGGGTCGCCGGCGGGATGTGGGCGGCTTGGTTGGTGCTTCTGTGCGTCAAGGAGACGGGCGATGGTAAGTAGAGTAAGCTGTCTTCTTTTGCCTTGTTGCTTTGGCGGCCTGGATGATCAAGAGAGAATGCCAGAAGAGAGTGGACCGGCAAAGTCGACGTCTGGCCCCCGCACCCCGTCGTTACAACGACTTCTCATCCCCAAAATCCTGCACAAACACTACTCTCTCTATCTGCTTCATCATCAATCTTCCCGTGCAAGCGTTGGGGGGGCTTCATATATATCACGTGGCTTTGTTCCCTAGTCTCTAGGTACTTGTTACCTACCTACACCAACATACCTTACCTTGCCCTACCTATCCCTACAAATTGCCAACCCACTCGGTAACCTGATCAGAGAGCTAACCTGGGCCCAGACTATCTTCACATTACCAAACGATTTGGCGTCGTAGCCGCCTCTCAGCTTCCACTCCATTACATGCTGGCAATGAAGTCTCTCTACTCTCCCCTGGCATTCCTCTTCAGATCTTCACACGAGGATCTCAACGCATGGCATCGGCTTTCCGGACGTATCATCTATGGACTTCTCCTGTGCCATGCAACATGGTACATAAACTTCTTTGTCTTGGTAGGAGTCCTGCAAAAACGACTAGCAGCACCAGTTGTCATGGTCGGGATACTGGGCTTTGCCATGCTCACGATCCTCTCGTCAACAAGTCTGGAAGCCGTCCGAAGATGGAGCTACCGAGTCTTCTTCATTTGCCATCTGGTGATCGGGGTTACCCTCATGCCACTGCTCTTCTTCCATGCCAAATCACTGCGCATATATGTCATCGAAGCATTGGCGCTCTTCGTCTTCGACATCGTGTGCCGAAAACTAGATACGAGCACGGGCTTTGCCATCATCACACAGGTTCCCAACAGCAACCTCGTCAAGGTCCAAGTGCCGGTCCCTCCATCCAAGATACACAGATTCGCCGCTGCGCCGGGACAGCACGTCTACCTGCACATCCCAGCCCAGAGCACGCCCGCCAACAGCGGATGCCCGTCTGTCCACGATCTCTGCTACAACCCCTTCACCGTCGCCGCGGTCTCCGAGACGGACGTGACACTCGTTTTGCGGACGCTCCGCGGCCCGACCACGCGAGCGATAGACCAGCTCGCTCGCCGGAACAGAGCCCGACCACCGCTCAACATCGAGGGGCCGCTGGGCTCGTCTCGGCACTTCCCGAACCTCGCCCGAGACTACGACCGGATCCTTCTCGTAGCCGGCGGGGTGGGCGCCACCTTCGCCCTGCCCATCTACAAGGCCGTGCAGGAACAGCTCGTCGCAGGAGGCCGGAGCACCGCACGGGCGGCGTTTGTCTGGGCCATGCGCTCCCCGGCAGAAGCACTCTGGGCGCAGGACCCCGACTCCGCACCTCTCTCTGCGGACGAGAACCTCAAGATCTTCCGGACGGGCGGGGGCCTGGCGGACGAGAGCCGCGGGGACGAGGAGCCGCCGCCTGCGGACGAGAGCGTGGCGATGAAGCCGCTGCGGGAGGACGGCGCAGCGGGGGCCGTCGAGGCCACGGGCGGGAGCGAGAGGCCGGATCTGCAGCAGATTGTGGACGCGCTGTTCCGGCTGGGCCGGGAGGAGAGGGTTGCGGTGCTGGTGTGTGGGCCGGCGAGCATGGCGCGAGAGTTGAGGGCGCACGTGGGGAGGTGGGTTGTCGGCCGGGGGAGGCATGTGTGGTTCCACGATGAGCGGTTCGGGTGGTAGCTTTCCACGGCCGGATCGGAGGCTGGGTATCCTGGGTAGGAGGGGAATGCTACATCTTATCGTCGGGCTCGGGACTCTGGGGGTGCAAGCCTCCACACGTAGCATGTAGAGCACTTCCCGAAGAGAGATCGCGTTTCCGGGGAGTGCGGACTCGCTCGACTACCACGTTGCATTTCATCTGTACGGGCTGGGCCTGTCCTGTCCCATGCTTGATCCTACACAGCTCGCCCCTCTGGAGAGCACCCCGGACTCCTCGTCCGTCCCAGCCGGTTCTCAGCAAGCTCCGCGACGTTCCACGTCCGGCACCGATCCCTCCCCAGCTCACCCATGAGCTTCAGAACCAAGCCCCAACGCCCGCCAGCAAGTGATCAGAGAGCAGAGCCGTGACATCACACCACCCTACGGTCCTCCATTCCATCGGCTCCCATCCGAGTCTCCCCATCGCCGTCGCCCGCGCTACTTGCGCTCGGGGTCTTGACTCCCTCTCCGTCCGCACTATCCGTGCCCGCCGTATGCTCATCCTCGTCCCAGCCATCTCCGCGGTGCTCATGCCAATCATCCGCCGCCTCATCCAGCGTCGGCTGCACATGCGCACTGCCGGAACTCTCCCCGCGTTCTGGCGGCCCCACGCCTTCTCCCATCTCCAAGTCGAGTTCGTGATTCTCGTCGCCGGGGACGAGCTGGTAATGCTTCGCCAGTCGTTTGCGCTCCAACATCCTGACATGATACCAAGAGCTCAAGCCGATGGCTGCCAGCGAGCCGCCCAGGTTGGCGACCATGGCGTAGAAATCAAACTGCCGTCCATCGGGCCATACGCCTTGCAGAAACTCGGAGCCGATGCCGAGAGACAGCGTACAGGTGACGAGGGTGAGATGCAAGGTGCGGCGGCGCGAGGTGTCGAGGATCCAGTAGAAGCAGGTCGTGAGGATGAAGAAGGTGAGGGCGTGCAGGACTTTGTTGTTGAGCACGGCGGAGCTTTGGAGGGACGAGAGGCGGACGTAGGCCGCGGTTGCGGCGAAGCAGAGGAAGGCTCCTGGGTGCGTGTTAGTGAGCTGGTGGGGAGTGTGCCGGGGACGAGTGAGGCGACGGGGAGACGAACCGGCGAAGGGGAGTCGTATCCGCATGGTGCTGGATTTGTTCACGGGCTTGTGGGGGGTGCGAGCATTGCAGGATCGTGGGAGACGTCGAGGTTGCGGATGCGGTGGCGGATGCGGATGCGGATGCGGATGCGTCTACGGTTGTTTTCTGTTGGAGAGACAGCTGGAAAGCTGGGGGAGACTTCACCTCAGCTCAACTCTCTTGCGTACCAAGGGGACGACATAAAAGCGCATCTCTCTGGACGTCTTTTCTGCATCAACCTGGGCTTGGAAACAGCCGTCTCTGCTCGAGTTGATTGCAGTCTGCTGCAGTAGAGTATTCGGCCGGGTGGGGGAGGTGAACGCACCGTGGCGTTGGGCGGACGCGATGTATTGTGTAGAGACAACGACGAGGCTCACGCCGAGGAGAAAACCGCTCGAGGCTCAGCTTTTGAAGACTGGACAGAGCGAGAACTCTGTAGCTGGTCGAGGCTGGCTCCGCGTGGACGGCATCGCCTGGGGATTGGGAAGATGGCGGTTCATGGCGGTTCATGGTTAGGGAGATTCATAGAGAGGGAGATTCATAGAGAGGGAGATTCATAGAGAGGGAGATACATAGAGAGAGATTCATAGAGAGAGATTCATAGAGCTGGAGCTGGAGTTGCGAGGATGCCTGCAGCGCAATCGCTCTTGTTCCCGGACGGCCAGGTTGACGAGAGAACGTCAAAAGGCAGCAAAAAAGAGCTGCACGCCCGGAGACCTGCGTTTGGCGAGAACATGGCAGAGAAGTATATCGGTTCATGTAGGCCGCCTCTGCGAAATCCGTCGAGTCTTGGGTTGTGAACAAGAGGCGATCCCCTTTCCGATTCATAAACACCTTCTTCCGCGCCTGCAACCGGCACCCTGCTCCGCCGTCGTCGACCTAGAAGGCTGCCGGAGTGCACTTATCAAAGCGTTCCAACGTCCACCACTTCAACGTCAACGTCGAGATTCATCAGGACGCGCGCAGATTCCATCAAGAGCACGCCCGAAATCCATCAATTAGTATCTCGTCTCCCCCTCCGGTCTGCTCATCCTCGATGACGCCAGCTCACTCCAGGCCCAGTTGAGGGAGCATACACGCCGGCACGGCCCTGCTTCTCCTCGGTCGCGCGAAGCCCAGATGTCGTCAAAACCAAAATCATCACCTGCGACTGGGCAACCCATCAACCATGCACATGCGCACCAGAAACCATGGCCACCCAACCCCCTCCTCACTCATAAGATCCTGCAACGTCGCGACAATACGGCGGCGCGCCCGATCCCCACGATGGGCGATGCGGCTGCCGTCTTCTCGGAGGGCGATAGTGCCTCGGACGACGAGCACCAGAGACGACTTTTCAAACAGCTGTATCTGCAGTCCGAGGCAAAGATAGCCGGCTTGTTCGGCGGGAAGGGCGTGCGGGAGCATGATCCGGGAGAAGACCACACGGCCGCGGACGTGCAATTGGCGATCGAAGAGTCCGCTGCCGTGGAAGCTGCCGCAGTCGAGCATGCGCCCAAGAAGGCGGCGCGAACCATCGACGAAGACAACTACGACGATGACGAGGACGAGGACCAAGATCCCCCCCTCGGCTCGCCGCTGAAGAAGCAGGACGGCAATGCTTTACTGTCCCCCTCGAAATCTGGCAGCTCGCCTGTGTCCTCGGACGTGTCACCAACCAAGGCTCCCGAACCTGGCAAAGACGAGGCAGCGCAAGGCGGACCGCAATCATCCGAAGATGCGCGGAAGCAGTTGGAGGAAGCCAAGAAGGCCACTGAGGAGGCCGCGAAGCGCAGCTTCCATACCCTGTTTTACACCTTGGAAAACGACAGCATTGCCATGCTAGAGCAGCAGAAGCTGGAGGAGTCCGAGAAGCAGATCGACGCCGAGATGGACCACGGACGGAACAACAGCAATACGACTGGTGCCAATGGCGAAAACCACGGGTCCCTGAGCAGCGCCAACCTGGGCGCGTCGAGTTTGACCCTGAAGCACCTGATTGCCCGGATCGATCTCAAACGGAACCAAGTCCAGGCTTCAGACACCGAGCTGCGATCGCTCATCAATGAGGTCCGCAAGAATCGAAGCAAGTGGGCCAGCGAGGAAAATGTACACCAAGAGGAGCTCTACGAAGCTACTGAAAAGGTCCTGAGCGAACTCAAGGCCATGACCGAGTACTCCGCTCCTTTCCTCACCCGGGTCAACAAGCGAGATGCGCCGGACTACTACAACAGTATGCCTCCCCTCCCCCCTCCCCCCCTCGAGACGCTTTGGAAGCTTGCTAACAGTACATAGTCATCCGACAACCCATGGACCTGGGGACGATGACGAAAAAGTTAAAGACGTTGTCATACAAGTCCAAGAAGGAATTTGTGGATGACCTAGACCTGATCTGGGGAAACTGCCTCAAGTACAACGCAGACGTCGGACACCCACTACGGCGGAATGCAAACTCGATGCGGAAGGAAGCCGAGAAGCTGGTCCCTCTGATCCCTGATCTTGTGATCCGGCCACGAGCAGAGGTGGAAGCCGAGGAACGCCGCAAGCAAAATGGGGGCGACGACGACGCAGGTGACGACAGTGACGACGAGCCCATCATGTCTTCTCGAGGACGCAAAGCCGGTGCCGGCGCCAAAGGGACCAAGGCGCGAAAGGCCCGAGAAGAGAGCACCCCTGGAGTCGAACAGAAACCAACACTGCAGCTGAATGGCCTGCTCGGCACGATCGGTCCCGATGGGTCTGATGCTGGGTTGGATGGCAGCCAGAACGGATTTGCAACCCCGACCCTCGGATCTGTGACCCCTGGCGGGATCAACGGCATCGCCGGGCATGGAAGTCAACCTGATGCGGAGATCGAGGGGCCGTCTGTCAACGGAATCTCTCTCGGCCAGGCACTCGGAGCTGCTGCTGATGACTCCCGCGAGGACGAAGAATACAAAATCTGGAAGCAGGTGACGAAGAAAGGTCGCGCACTCATGGCCCAGGAGAGACATCGACTGTTCCGAAACGACCTGCTCAACCCGGACGAGCCCGCGCTGCTCCGATCCAAGGCCGGGATGAGAAGGTGGATTCGGCAGCAGAAGCAAGCACACGACGATACCTCGCGTTCCGACCCCACCGGCAAGGCCCAGGATGCGATCCAGGGAGTCGAGACGCTAGCCGAGGGCATGGAAGGCGAAGAGGAACGAGTCATCCCGGATTACTACGACTCCTTGTCTGCAATCCCCGATCTGAGCCCGAGGCTGGCATGGATCGAAGATGCGGATGGCCAGCTGGTTGATCGAGGCGAGGAATGCCTCCGCATGGTTCCTCGCGGCCAGTTCCAGGCTCCCCGAAGTGCCCTGGCCCAGAGAGTGGAGCGGAACATGCGACAGATGCAGGAGACCAGGAAGCTGTGCTCGAAAATCGGCGTCATCAAGCAGATGCAGTTGCAAGCGCAGGTATGTTGTGTGCTCGCGCCGAGGTGCTGAACACTGACGGTCTAGATGTACAACAACCAATTTCCCAAGTACGAGCCGGAGCCCTTTGTCGAGACTGACATCGAACCTCACGTCACCTCTGACGACGGACCTATCATGGCAACATGGGTCTGCAAGGCGGCGATGCAGAGATCGATTGCGAAGCTCTGCTATCACGCTGGCTTCGAGGAGCTGCAGCCCAGCGCGCTGGACGTCATCACCGACATCGCCGGAGATTTCTTCGGCAAGCTCGCTCAATCGTTCAACGTCTATCGAGAGGCTCCCAAGGTGCCTGCAGGCACTGCCGCTGGGGACGCTGGTCCGAGGTGGCAGGCGCGGTACACGGACGAGGAAGTCGTCCTCCACACTCTCAGCGAAAACGGCATGGAGGTTGAAAGCTTGGAGGCGTACGTCAAAGACGATGTCGAGCGCCTCGGCTCCAAACTAGGCGTCATGCACGATCGCATGAAAGCACACCTTGCCGACCTGCTCCGGCCGGCCCTGGCCGATGGAGGCGCCGACGGCTCCGGGGCTTTCAAAGATGGAAGTGAGCAGTTCGTGGGAGGGGACTTTGCCGAGGAGCTGGGGGAAGACTTCTTCGGGTTCAAGGCCCTCGGGCTTGACAGCGAGTTCGGGATGTCGAGTCTCTCCGTGCCGCTGCATCTCCTGCACACCCGACTCTACCAGAGTCAGCCCAGCGCCGTTGTGCAGAACGCCTCGGCTGAAATCTTCGACCCCTTGCCTCCGTTGGAACCGGTCACCCTCGAGAATGTCCACGAGGCGATCGGGCTGGTCAAGAACTACTTCCTGGCCAAACTGCACACCAACAAGCGGGGGGAGCCGCTGGTAGAGGACGACGAGCTTCCGGTCAAGCAAAGGCCTGCCAAGCCGCGGCTCCCCCCCACGGGGAAGATCAGCAGTCCCCGGAAACGGCCGCAGAAGGAGCAGTCGGGCAACGCGAAGAAGAAGAAGAAGCTCGAACATGGCGTCGCCATGGATCCCGCAACTGGCGCGAAGACGGGTGTCACCGGCAGTCCCGAGAAGCCCGGCGCGACGGGGAAGAAGCCGAAGCCGGCCCCCACCGGCATGGAGAGGGCAGAGAGTAGCCAGGGGAACGCAAGCCAGACCGAGAAAGACGACATCAATGCCGTGGGGATGATGAGTCCCGAGAGCATCGAACGGTGACGGGAGCCGGGAGACGGGAGACGGGAGACGGGAGCCGGGAGACGGGAGCCGGGAGCCGGGAGCCTGGGGGGTGTGGAGTTGAACGCCAGCGTGGCTGTAAATAAGGGCCCGTACTCCACCCAAGGCATCACCCTCGCTCCATGCTCGTCCGAACAACAATACCGCGTATGTGGGAGGCAAGTCTTGTCCGCGTCAGCATATACGACTCGCCTGTTTCCTTCTCTCCATGCCGAAACTGTGCATGGGGAGGCCACATGATTTAATCTGTATGATCCCGCGATGGCGTGCCAGAACTTCTTTCGCATGCTTCGGCCCCTTTTTTCTCGGGGAGATACGTCCTACCTAATTCTTGCCTTTTTTTTTTTTTTTTTCCTTTTTTTCTTCTCGTTTTCTTGCTACGAAGGGGATCGGAGTTCTGGGTGGTGGCGCGATGCCGAAGACACCGGGTGGGAATTTGCTTCGCGGGGCTGCGTGCACGGACGGACAGGTCGGGTCTACGAAAAAAGATGGAGGGTGTTATATGAGGTTTTTTCCTGGGCTGCATGGGGTTTCGGGATGGGGCTGCATGGATGGAACTTGGCTGCGTGGGGAGGGCTGGGGGGCGGAGAGGGGATGCTGGTTGTATCTACGCGTACGGCGGTAGACGAATGCAGACCCGGCTCTGGGGACCTGTCGGGTGTGCTGCCTCTTGTCTGCCATGATGCTTGTTGGCTTGGTGCGTGGATCGGGAGCATGAAGCACTCGGCTCCCCGACTCGGCTCGGTCCGAGCTGTCTCTCTCCCTAGGAACACAACACACGCACAGATCCGAGGGAAGAAGCGGAGACAAGGCACGCAGCCGGCTGTGCAGGGAAGCCAGGCGCTCGCCGGAGGACTGCGGGTGCACCATCAGCGGGAGAACCTGTCCAGGTCGGCGCGGTGGGAGGGGCGGCGGCGATTCGGCGAGGACGATGGCGATGCCGATGTCGACGGCGATGTCGATGGCGATGTCGATGTCGATGTCGACGTATCTAGGCGTGTATATAGAGGTATATAGGTATACATGTGGGTAGACATGTGGGTATATATGTGCGGGTAGACATGTGCGGTATATATTTACAGGTGTATACAGGTATACAGGTATATACAAGTATATACTTGTATATACTTTGTAGTAATGAGGTTCTCTGATAGTAAACTTGATAGTAAACTAGAAGAGGGCACGAAGAAGTATAAGGTGCAAACGACGATGTTGGGTGTCTTAATTCATAAGAGCTCTCTAATTAAGAGCTATTTAAGGTAAGCGGGCTTCTTAGCGAAGCCGCTAAGTCATATGGCAAGTTATATAATATATTATATATATAATGTATCATATGATAGATTATATGATAAATATATAACGGGCATACTTATAATATACCCCTTTAAGGAGACCTTTAAAGGTACTTGCCAGCAATATATATAATATTATAACTTTTGTTATAATTTACAGTTTCGTATGAAAAATCAATCTGCAGATATAGGAAATAGAGTAGAGTTCGCTAGCGCGCTTTACTCTAGAGTAGGAAATCCACCCTTTAGTAAGTCAAAATCAACTCGCGGGCCTGGCCTAGGAGTAAAAAATCACTCCTTAATAGAAGTGCAAAAAAAAATCACCCTATAATAGAGGTGTAAAAAAAAATCACCCCTTAATTAAGGTGCAGAACCTTTATATTTAACAATTTGATAAAGGCGGTATAATTAGAGCTATTTAAGCTCTTAGTGAGTCTATCGGCGGCGTTATCTTTAGTATTCGTATACTAAAGGTCCAAATAGCCTTTCTGAAGCTCTTGCCGAATATAATAGAACTTGATATTAATATGCTTTATTCTCTAATGATATTCGGGGTTTTTAATAAGATAAAGGGCTCTTTAGTTATCGCAGATCATCTCGACTTTAGTAGCGTTATCGCTATTATAGCCTATTTCCTTAAGTACCTGGCGTATCTAAGAGGCCTTTTATGCGAATTTGCATATAGTAATATACTCTGCTTCTATAGATAAGAGAGCAATAATAGTCTATTACTTAAAGGGGGCGGTAATTATGCTATTATTAAGGAAGAAGACGGCCTTAGAATAGGAGGCTCTACTTCCTCTATTACCTGCTTAATTAGAATCGTAATAGCTATATAATTTCTAAAGCTTTAAGTTAGTTCTTTTGCTTTTAAAGGTAATATAATAGAATCGCATTCCTTATAAGTATTATAAAACTTGTTTTAAAGCTACTATATATTATAGCAAAGGGTTAGTAAGGAATTTGCTAAGAATAAAGCAATAGTATAGTATATCCTAATGCATATAGTGCGTAAGGTACTATAAAGAACTATAGATCTCTTAGTATAGCTTTACTTCCTATAAAGTGGCTTAGCCTTCAAATTTGATTATATGAACTTTATAGCTATTAGCAAAAGGCATTAGTACGCTTTTATAATTAGTTATATAAAAACGTTTAAGAACCTTATTAATATAGGCATCTTAATAAAGTAAGATCATTCTATTTTATTAATCTCTAATTATACGTACTCTTAAGAAGTAGTTAGCCGGTTCGCTACCTATAATCTTAAAGAGGTTGCGAAGATCTCTTTTAAACTTATTATATATGTCACCCTTCTTTACTATTATAAGGAAGTCGTTAATATAAGTAACGATAAGAATCTAAGAGGCGCGGTTGATATATATGCAATTGTTAATATTAAGAGGTTAAAAATCAAGCTTTTGCAGCTTAAACTGTAGCTTTTCTTACTATAGTTATAGAGATTACTTTAAGCTATATAAGGCCTTAAGAAGCTTAAGATAATAGTCTTAAGGTAAAAGAACGACCTTATCTTAAGTGTATTTAAGAGGTAACTTGATATAGATGTTAGAGTTAGCTTTTAAATTAAAGAAAGCTATCTTAACGTCGAACTGATCTAGCTTAAAGTTGTATAGCGCTATAAGCGCAATTGCGATCTTTTAAACCGCAGATTTGTATATTTTAGCAAATATCTAATTATAATCTCAACCTTATTATTATATATAGCTTTATATAACGAATCTGACCTTCTATTAAGAGATTTCCTTATTTTAATCTCTTTTTATTTTAAAGATAAGCCTTAATTTAAGTACTCTATTATCTTTAGAGAGTTTTAAGCGTTTTACTACTACTTATATATCCTTATAAGCAAGGGAATTATACTTAAAGTTGATCGCAGATCGCTATTTATTAGCGTTAGCGTAAGAGAGGGCTTATTCGACTGTTTTCAGGTCATTTAGGTATAGAAAGTCGAGTAAGGCTATATGGAAGGCGCTTAAATAGGCTTCCTTATTATTAGAGTTATTAGCTTTGAATCTAAGAGTAGTAGTTAAGCGAGTAGCTCTCTTCTTAAAAGGCTGAGGGTAAGCCTTATTCTTTAAACTAAGAGGTCTTCCCCTTTTTCTTAGAGTTGGAAGCTCAGCTTTATTAGCTTCTCTTAAATCAGAATTGACTCGCGGTCCTAGCCTAGGAGTGAAATCATCGTAAGAGTTAGTATTAACTCGCGGTCCCGGCTTAGGAGTGAAAATATAGTTGTTTTAAGAAGTGACTCGCGGGCCTGGCCTAGGAGTGAAATCACCCTTTAATTGCGGCTTTATAATTAGGCTGTCTTTATCAAATCGAACGTAAGATAATCGAATAATCTTATTACCTATTTGCAATAGCATATAGATCTGATAGATACTTTTACTATCAAATCCGATAAGAGTACCTACCTTTGCTCTTAAAGTAAGTTTATTACTTTAAGTTCGCTTTTCTTTCTTAATTAGTATATAGACGCAATAGCCTAGTACTTAAAGATGCTTAACTAAGGGAGTATAAGGCTTATTAGGCTCGATATTATCCTAAAAGACCTTATATAGAGTCTTATCACTTAAGATATTAGAGGCGGTAAGATTAATAATATATATTACCGAAAGAAGGAGGTAAGGCTAGAGAAAGGAAGGGATATTTTAGTCAATTACAGCTATTTGCAACTTTTCTATTAATATGCGAATTGATCATTCCAATCTACTATCTTATTCTAATGTATATAAAGTAGATTCCTTTAAAATTATACTAAGGTTTTTTATAAGTATTTGTATTTATATAAGAGAGTACTCCTTGCCTCTATTAGTTCTCTACCGCTTAATTATACGATTATACTAAGTTTATAAGAGGCTGATTATCTTCTTATTTACTTTAAAGGCATTAGATTTATTTATATAAGTCTATCCCTATCTAGCTATTATAGCTGCGCAAGTGAAGATAGAAGCGTATTTATAGCTATTAAGGCTAGTTGGCTTTAGATAAATAATATTAATATATAGCTCGTTAAGTGCCTTTATAGGTTAAGGGTAAGCTAAACATTTATTAATATATTAAAGAAGTCTGCCTTTCTCGCAAGGAGCGCAGATTTGCGTCTTTCTTAATTTTATTTCCTTAATCTGCATATTAGTAATAGTAGATTAGGTCTTTCTAACCGTTTATAAGCTAGTATAGCCTAATTGATAGTACTAGAGCTTAATATTAAAAGGTCTATTCTTAATAGTAGCTAAGAGAGCATATCCACTTATATAACTAAAGGAGTCTATAGAAGGCTATTCTTTATTAATATATATATTATTATTAATAGTGCAAATTTCCTTCTTATTAGATAGGAATAGCTTACTATTTCGATAGAAGCCTTTGATTTTATTAAGTTTACTACCTAAGTATAGGCAGATAGGTAATTAAAGTATATAGAGGGTATTAATTAACTTAAGAATATATACCTTTCTATTAGATTTAAGTGCATTAACTTTGCAAGTGCTAACGCTAAGAGGTTGAATAGATTTATTAACTATACTTAAAGAGGGTAGATTGTCTTAAGTAGTATAGGAGGTAAACTTAAAGAGATTATTAGAGATATGCTTACTAGTACCTATATTATATAACTAACGATTCTTCAATTTTGATAAGAAGTAAGAGGTAGAAGAACTGATTCCTAGGCCTGGCTTATAAGTGGAAATCGGTCCTAAAGAGGAATCGCCTCTTAGTAAGGAATTGACTCTTAGGCCTGGCTCGCGAGTAAGAATTGGCCCTAGGGTTAATAATAGCATAGTATGCCTAAAGAGGTTATTATCTAACTTTTCGTCTTCCTTTTAAATCTTCTTAAAAGGCTTCTTGCCTTTTAGTAATAATAGTAAGGACTTATTATCCTTACCTTTAAGATAATAGAATACGTACTTCTTTTTTAAATCCTTCTCTTAGGCCTCTCTTTTCGATTTGTTAATTGCAAAGCAATCTTCTGCCTTATAGTATAGCTCTAGTTGCTTGCAATAAGGACAAAGGGAGTTAAGAGAGTTAAAGGAGTTAGTAGTATTCCTAAAGGTGCCCTTCTTTAAGTCTTTAAAACCTCCTTTATTTTCTGACTTCTTATAGTTAAAGGAATGCAGCTTATTAGCCGATTTATTACTATATAAGACAGTTCCATTCATTTTTAAACTTTATAATACTTAAGCTTTATTAGTAATATTTTTAATAAGAGCTTTAAGTATGATCTTTGATTTTCGTCTAGCTGCTATAGCTAAGCGAAGGTTAAAGCATTATCGATCTACTTAAATAGGCTATCTATTAGAATAGCTAATAATAAATATAATTAAGTGCTAGTAAAAGGGAGGGGCAGAGTTAAGAGCTTCTAATTTAGTAATTAAAAGCCTAAAGGCGACAATATAAGCTTTGAGTGAATTAAAGTCATTATATTTAATAATAACGTAGGTCTATATAGTATTATATTCAAGTACTATTCCAGATCCTTTATACTATTTTTAAAGAGCTTCCTATATATCTAAGGCAGATTTATCGCCTTTTATATAAGCTAGTAGGCTTAGTTTACAATTAAGTATAATAGTAAGCTTTATCTAAGATTCCTTAGCTTCCTATCTAACCCAATTGTCCCTTTCCTTAAGAGTAATAGAACAGTCCTATAAGTCAACCTTAAGTAGAGCATATATTCTAGCTTTTATATAAAGATATATAGTTAAGGCGTTTGACTTTGCAAGGTTCAAAACCTTATTCCTCTACTAGCTATAG
>JAENRP010000628.1:0-14565 GCA_024741835.1 Diplocarpon mali | reverse complement strand
TATAAGAGTTTTTAATAATTAATTTATATAGTTTATAAATAACGATTATAAAGTAATCTTTAAGACTAAAATTAAAGATAAACTTTATATTATCTTAAAGGTAATATTATAAAAATTAACTCTTAGGCCAAACCTATAAGTGGATTCCTTTAAGGAAAGTGCACTCTTTACCCTAATATAATTAAGTAAGGATAAAGAGAATAGATAGACTCTTAAGCTAGGATTATAAGTAAAATTTGCGAAAATAACTCCTAAGCCAAGACTATAAGTAGATTGTAAAGTATCTTTAAAGATAACTCTTAAGCTAGGATTATAAGTGAATTTAATAAAAATGACTCTTAGGCTAAGACCGCAAGTAGATTTTGCAAATTTGCTAATAATAACTCTTAGGCTAGGATTGTAAGTAAAATTCGTAGAAATAACTCTTAGGCTAAGACTATAAGTAAAATTCGCGAAATCGTTAGAAATAACTCCTAAGCTAGGACCGCAAGTGGATCTTACTATTTCTAAGAAATCGACTCCTAAGCCAGGACTATAAGTAGATCTTGCGGTTTTATTAAAAACGACTCTTAAGCCAAGCTCGCAATTGGAAAATAGTAAAACCTCAAACTGCTATTATTAATCCTTTCTAGCCGCTGATAATAAAGCATCGACTAATAATAGGCTACTAAAGCTATTAGAAGCTAAAAGCCTATTAAGGTATTAGCTAATATATAAAAGATTTGCATATCTAAGGCTAGAGAAATTAAAGGGCCTATATAAGGTCTTAACCTTAAAATAGAAGATCCAAGTACTAAAGGATCACTTAGTATACCGAATTTGCAAGCTGATAAAACTTTAAAATCGGATGCAAATTAAGCTTAGTCTATAGAAAGATTCGATACTAGCGCTAATATCTATCGATACTACTAGACTATTTATAACTTTAATTAAAGGAAATAATTAGTTTTCTTAAATAGTAGATAATTCTATTTAATAGATATAGACTATTTATATTAGAATTAAATCTAAGCTTATAAAAAAGCTAGAAACTTAAAAAGTGATAAAGGAACGCTAGACTTAATTAAAGCTAATAACTATTAGGTCTGATAACGCATTAGAGATTAAAGTAAAGCTTAATAAATAGGTAAAATAAAAAGTTTATTATAAATTAACTATAATATATAAAGGTTCCTATTAGAATAGTATCGCTAAGCGAAGTATCTAGTAAGTAGAGATTAACTATTGTACTCTATTATAAGATACTAACCTACTACTGGAATTTTAAGACCTTGCGATTAAAGCAGACGTATACTATAGAGACCTGAGATGGATAGGTCTTATGATATATATCATATAATCGACGCAGGATAGTAGGAGGATAAAAGGGCCATCTTCTATATATAAAGATAGCGTATATTACTATAGTACTGAATATACCCTATACTTAGGACTTATTCCTAATATCTTATTTAAGAGAGCCCGCTTATAGTGCTTCCTCCTTTTATTTTTAGGTCTTCCTTTAAGCCTATTCTTATATTATCTCCCTTCTGTTTTATATTAGTAACCTATATAGGGACCGATTTCTTAAGATTTCTATCCTTATACGATCTTATTAATCTCTTAGTTTGCAGATAAGAGACTGGCCTTTGAAATATATCTTTAAAATACTTATAGTATTTTAATCAACTTCAAAACCTTATCCTTAATCGCTTAGTTACTTAAAACTATCGATTTTCGTTTAGCAACTATTAATAACCTTAGATTTTCCCTTTTCGGCTTTGCTTCAAAAACCCCTATTTTCTTCCTTAACTTTGAGATTTTTGGAATTTTCAGCTTTCTAGTATAAAAAGTTTAGTGAACCCTATAATAGCAATCTTAAATAGTAGTAGTTTTAAGTACTTAAGTAATACTAAGCGCAAACTCCAACTGGAAGTGCCTCTTTAGAATCTTTAAAAATCCGAATCCGATAATTCAGCTGCCTTAGCTTAATAGAACTTTAAAAATTGCCTTAGAATTGTCTCTAAAAACCCCTTTATTCTAAGGATTAATAGGAATTAGCCTAAAGGCTAAGAAGAATCTTAGATATAAATCTTATTTTAGAAATTAGTCTTTAATTAGGTAAACCTTATCTTATTACAATTAGTTGCAATGCTCCTATTAGCTATTTAATACCTACTTAGAATCTCTTGGCAAACTTAGATTAAACTTTTAGTAAAATCTGGAATTCTACTCTTAGGCTTAGCCTATAAGTAGGAGGATAAAAAGATATCCTTAAATAACTTAAGACTGCTACTTACTTTTTCAATATTAATATTAGAAAATACTAAAAATAATAACAATTTTAAACTTTTTACTAACCCTTTATTTAAATCTTTTCAAACTTATCTTAATCACTTTAAGATTGACTTAGATTCTAAATGTTCTTTAAGCCCTTTTGAATTTCAAAGTACTCCTTTTAATAATCAATTTCATAATATTAAAGCTTCCCCTTTACCTCTTATAGATTCTATTAACCTAGACGGTTAATATAAAATGATAATAGCTATATTTAAGGCTATTACTAATCACTTTCCCCTCCTTAGTTCTCCTAGCGCTCCTTACTTTATAAGCGCTAATATTACTAATTTCCTTAAGTAATATAAGGAAACTTATTACGATTTGAATATTATATAAGAGGATATAATTTCTCGACTTCCTTACTATTATAATTATATAAGTAAGGATATTATTAAGTCCTTCCTTAAATGGAAAACTTATAATTTATAAGAACTCCTTATTAAGGCCCTTAAATCTGAATTTCGCAAATTTAATAGATAGTAGATTCGCAATACTTTAGCTTTCTTAAAGGAATTTGTTCTAATCACTTATACTCTTAAGGAACTTAAGAACTACTATCGGACTTTTACTTATATATTAAATACCTTAATTAGCTAGAAAATACTTAGCAAAGTTAAAAGAGGCCGCCTTTTCTTATTTAAATTACCTATTAGACTTTAAAATAAGATTATTAAGCATTTTAGGATTAATAAGTAAGACCTTATAACCTTTGCCTTATTTAAGGAATTCGTAGCCTTTACTTTAAAATCAGATCTTAGTAAAAGAACTATTAATACTATAAAGTAGGAAAAAGCCCTTACTCCCTCTTATATTAAAGACCTTAAGAGCCTAGTCCAAGAATACTCAAAGGCTTTAGAAGTTATAGAAGAGGTAAAGAAGAACCTAATAGTTATACCTTTCACTTATAGTCCCGACCTAGGAGTAAGATCTAACCTTAGAATTAAGGAACTTAAGACCTAATTTATAAAACTCTAAATCTAAAGCTTAGAAACTAGAATTAATAATCTCTTATAAGAAAAATAGCATATTCTCTAATTTAATAATAGGTAAAACTCAGCTACTATAAGCTAATATAATAGTTCCTATTACCAGACTCCTACTTCTTATCATTTGGAACAACTAGCTAATATAAGAACTTAATAGTTGATTAAAGAAGGAGAAATTAATCCTAACTAATACTCTACTAATATTAATACTATAAGGTACTAAAGGAATAGCAATAGAAGACAACTAACTTGCAACTTTTGCAATAATAAAGAACCTAACTGCGCTTTATATAAGTATTATAATAATTGCCCTCTTTTCTATCGTTTTATTAACACTAGGGTTATATATATTAATAAGTATAGGATGCTTTATATTAAAGATCTTAAGCTAGAAGCTATCCCTATTAAAAAGCATCAGAATCGCTTATAGTTATAGACTGTTTAAATAATAATATATAGTACAAAATAGGATAAGAATTTAGTCAAACGATAGTATATTATAGATATAAATGCTAAAATTCCAACTTATATATATACTAGTCTAATTAGCAACCTACTTAAAGGAGTTCTTAAAGACTTAGCTTTTAATTAAATAGCTATAGAAGTTAGAGGCATCTCTATCTTAAGATAGGTTAATAATAATGTATTTGCTAATATTAATACTACTTCTATATCTAGAAACCCTTGGAATACTCAGCGTCCTTCTAGATTTACTACTCTTTTAATATTAATAAAACTAGCTAAAGTCCAGAAATCAATATATGCAACTTAGGAATCTTAATATAGAGTCCAAATGTTAAAAGATACCTAATGATTTAGAACTGCAGTAGATAAGGATAAAGCTAATATAGTAGACGAATTGATCAAAGATATAATAGATAAAGATAGCTTTAAGCTTAAAGATTAAGAAGTTAAAGTTATTACGCAGACCCTTGATCTTAAGCGAAAGAGATAGATATTAAAATAAGAAAAATTCGTTAATAAATACGCTAGTTTAACTGCAATAGAGAAAGCTATAGAGAATATTATAGCTTAGCAAATTAACCTTATATTTAAAGACCTATTTAGTTTAATTAGACGCTTTAATAAAGTGCTAAGAAAGTATATCTTAATTGCCTTTAAAGATTTAAATAATAATAAGGAAATGGAAATTGTAATGCGAAAGAACTTTAAGAAGTACTTAGCCTTGATCAAATGTCTTTAAATTATAGAAAACAAAGGAACCTAAAGGTACTATAATATTATAGCAATAGCTTTAATATCTTAGAATATCAATCGAAATTGTTTAGCAATTGTAATAAAAAGCCCTATTATTATTTATTTAATAGAAGAATCAGTTAAAGTAAAGGCTTTAATCAATTGTAGTTCAAAAGTTAATATAATAATTAGAAAAGTAGTAGAAATAGCTCAATTGATAATCGTTAGCAATCGACTCCTTATTTATTCGATTGTCTCTAGATTAAAATACAATTTTAATAGATAAGTGAAAAACGTAAAGGTTAGAGTTAGAGGAATTATTAATTATATTAACTTTTTAATAATAGAGAATTCTTCAAACGACATTCTTTTAAAAATGCCCTTTATTTTAAAATCTCAGCTAATATTTAACTATCCTAAAGATAGTCTTATAAAAGCTAGTCTTTAAAATATAGATCGATCTTTAAAAGGATAAATAGTTATCGCAAGAGATATAGTCGAATTTTAAAACGAGATTTTAAGAAACGATTAGCTAGCATAAGGGCTAGGCTTAATACTAGTAAAGGAAGGCACTTAGCAAGGAGTTATAATAAAAGAAAGGTGAATTTGCCAATTTTAAATAATAATGATTTAACTTGCAATCTTAGATTAGGAGTTAAATTTAGAATTTTAAAAAATAGTATAATCGGCGTTTTATTAGCTTAATAATTAAGAAAAAAGAAAAATAAGGTAGAAAAGAGAGTTTGTTTTACAAATTTCGATAATTTACTAATTATTTTAAAAAACCTAAAAACTACTTATAGGCCAGACCTGCAAGTGAAAAATAATAAAATTACTAATAATATTTCTATTTATGCACTTTAAATTAATAACTTAGAAAATCTTTTATTTGTTTTTAAAAAGGAAAATTCGGACTGTTTTATAAGATTTAATAAAAAAGGAAAGAAGTAGAGAAGCATAGTACTAGCTAATATTTGAATTATATATAAAAGTAAGGCTAATAAAGTATAACTGGTAGATTAGGGAATCTCTAATAGCTTAAAGCCTAAAGGACTAGATGATTGGTTTAAATAAAATAAGAAGCTTTAACTTCTAAAGCTAGGTGGCAAATTCGATAAGTTTATTATAAGCAGATTTTCTAATAAACCTATTAGATATCGACTAATAAAAGAACGTTTTAATATATTAAAAATTAGAGAAGATTTAATAGAGTAAAAACGCAAACTATTCTATAAAACCTTAATAAATCGAGAGGACGCCTTAGCTTTTGATTAAATAGAACTTAGCCAGATTTGAAAAGAGGTTACGCCTTATATTAAGATTAAGATAATATCTTATAAAGCCTGGCAAGAGAAAACATTCAAGGTCCTTAAAGCTCTTTAAGAAAAGGTAATTAAAATATTAAAGGATAAGCTAAAGCAAGGTATTCTTAAGTTCTGTAATAGCCCTTATAAGAATAAATAGTTCCTAGTTGCTAAGAAGGAGAAGGGAACTTATAGATTAATAATAGCAGTAGTAGAGATGAACTAAGTAACTATTAGAGATGCTAACGTTCTTTTAAATATAAATGAGTTTTTAAATAAATTTGTAGGATTAACCTACAGCTCTCTTATTAACTTCTTCTTTAAATACAACTAATTTATTCTTAATATTAAATCAAGAGATATAATAGCAATTCAAACCCCTCTTAGGCTACTTTAGATAATAAGATTACCTTAAGGGGCTATAAATTCAATTGCTCAATTTATCTAAGTAATTTATAAAATACTAGTGGATTGTATACTTAATATTACGCTCCTTTATATAGATGATATAAGAGTAAAAGGATTAAGATTATTCTATAATTATAAAGAAGTTCTCCTTAGCATATAGCGATTTATAATAAAACACATTTAGAACTTAGACTAGGTGTTTATACAATCCGAAAGGGTAGGAGCAATAGTCGGTCCAAAGTTATAATACTATCTTCTATTAATGGAAATTGTTAGTTTTATTACTAATTCTAATAGCCAAAGTCCTTAGAGGGCTAAAGTACTTAAAATTAATAAATAAAAGAGGTATAATAATATAGTAGAAGTTCGCGCGTTTATTAGCATTATAGTATACTATCGCATTTAGATTAAGGATTTTGCTAAAAAGGCAGTACCTATTTACTCCTTATTTTAAAAAGGGGCTGAGTTTTAATAGGAGAAACCCTAAATAGAAGCTATAAAACAACTAAAGCAAGCGTTGCTTAAAGCGCCTTATCTGATTAAAATAGACTATAGAACCGACGCTAGGCTAATTATACTAATAGTTAACGCAAGCTTAATCAGATAGGGTGCCGTCCTTTAATAAGCTAATAGCTAATAGAAAAGACATTTAGCTCACTTTAAAAGTAGTCTTTAGAATCTAGTAAAGACAAAGTATAATACTATTAAATAGGAATATAAAGGCGCCTTAAAGGCGATAAAAAAGATAAGAAGCGACCTTTATAGCACTTACTTTATTTTTAAAACTAATGCTAAAGTACTAATAGAACAATTGAATAAAGCTGCAAGCGACCTATTAAGAGCCTTGCTAATAAAATAGATTGCTTAGATAAGACTAATAGACTTTGAAGTCAAACATATTCTAAGAATGAAAAATACTACCGCCAATAGCCTTTTAAAAAGAACTTAGCCCTACCCTTTTAATTTGATTAAAAAAGATAAAATAGATATTAATAAGTAGGTAGAAAACAAAGTTAGTTATTTATTAATATATTACCTTAAAGGGACTCGATTCGCAAGCCTAGCCCGCGAGTCAAATGAGAGAATTTTATCACTTAACTACTTAGGTAACTTTAAAGAAATTGCGAAGTTTTTAATTATACTTAAATAACTAAAGATAGTTACTCTTAAGGATTTTTAAAAATTCAAAGCTAAAGCTCTAATTTATTTAATATAAGGAAGACGATTATTTAAAAGGAGCGATAACTCATTCCTTATACGACTCTGCTTAAACGACGAAAAACTAAGGGCTAAGGCTATTTAAGATATTTATAAAGAAACTGGCTACTAAGGAGCTAAGTCTACTTACTACTAACTCTTAAGAAAATTCTTTTAAAAAGGCTCTTTTAAGGACTGTAAAGCTTTTATAAAGAGTTACGTCCTTTATTAGAAACGAAAACCTAGTTATAAGGAAAATCCCTTATTCTTAACCTAGCTATTAGGCCTTTTTTATAAAGTCAGCCTTAATATTATATAAGTACCAACTATTAAGAATAGGATAATATATTTTATTCTAATAAAGGAAGACCTATTAGAATAGCTTAAAGGATAACCTTTAAGATCTGCTAACTCTAAATCTATTGCAAAGTTCCTTTAAGAAGACGTAGTCTATCGCTATAGACTTTTTAGCAGATTAACTATTAATAGAGGCCTTAAAAATAAAGGAGTAATTAAAGCTTTTTTATAAAAATATAGCATTAAATGAGTTCAAATCTTAGCATATAATTCGAAAGCTAATAGAGTAGTAGAATAAGGATACTATAATATTCTTAATAGTCTATCTAAAGTTACTTGTAAAGGATTTAAGGATTAGATAAAACGCTTTTATAAAATACTCTTTGCTTATCAAATGACAATTTATAAACCGATTAAAGTTATATTATTCTTCCTTATCTATAGTAAAGAGGTATAGCTCCCTTTTGAATCCTAATAGCCTATTTAGAGATTGTTCGACTATAGTTAAATTCGGAACCGTTCCGATTTGCTTGCAATAAGATGCTAATAACTTAAGTTTTAAGATATAGATATAAAGGAAATCAATCTATAAAAGAAACGATATTAGGAAAAAGCTAAGGAAGCATAGGCTGCTTCTAAAGTACTTAAAACGCACCCTATTTGAAAAAATGATCTTATCCTAGTCTATAACATTATAAGAAGTATTAATATATCTATAGATATTAAACTTAACTATCGATAGCTTAGTCTATTTAAGGTTAAGTTTAAGTAAGAAGAAAAGGGATACTATTCTCTTTAGGAACTTAATAGAATTGATATTAAAGGAACCTTTACAGCCAACCGACTAAAGCGCTTTTATTAATACAACTAAACCTTATTCCCTTTAAAAGACGAATTAGAAATTAATACAACCTCCGAATCTTCTATAGGAACTGACGGCGATATAAGCAATTTTAAACCCTTAAATAAAGACTAAGATTTTTCCAATTTAACCTATAAGCCGGTCCTATAAGTAAAGAATATTAAAATACCTAACTAATCGCAACCTTAAGTTATTATTCCTAAAATATCCGAAGAATATAAGTAGGAATATTAAACGATTTCCTAGCCTATCAATTGTCTTACCTTCCTCTAATCCTTATTTTTACATTTTTAGCAAGGTTACCTCCTTTATTATTTAAGATATGGATTTTTTAAGATCACTTTAAATTCTTACTTGCTCTAACTTATTTTACATTCTTAATATTAGCCTTTAATTATAACATTCCTATTACTTTCCTTAAATAATAAATAAAAAGTCCAATTTCCTTAATATATATATAGTAAACCTATTATAGCTTATATGCCCTTTTAATTCTTATACCCTATTAAACTCTCTTATTTATACTCCCTATCTTTTATAAGCAATATGCCTTTAAAGAACTCATAAATGGTTTTGTCTATTGCAATAGGGGATGAACAAGCACTGGTTATAAACCTCTTAGTTATAATAGCAAGAAGTGGAGGAACCTATTAGCTTATGGCCTACCCCGAACCTCCTTAATTGATTGGCCTTAGTCTTTACAATTAAGTCGTTTTAATAAAGAGAGATATAAGTGCTATTAATAAAGAAATTCCGATTTTTACTCGCAGTCCTGGCCTATAAGTCAATTTTATTAAAAAGTAAGTCTTAGATTATTAGATCTTACCGATCGGACAAGGGCCAGCTTCTAAAAGCCTTAATAGGTAGGTTGGCTCTTAGTCGAATATGAAACTTACTCTATTTGTAAAGAAGATAAGTCGATAGACTTCTTAAGCACTCGGTTTAAAATCTCAATTAGCTTAAATGACTATAAAATTAAAGCAAAAGGAGATCTTACGACCTATTACTAATAATAGCAATCTAATTATAATAATAATAAAATAGGGATACCTTTTTAAAATGCTTTCGGATAATCCTTATAAGACTAGTAGTTTTATAGCCTTTTATAATAACTATATAGCTATTTATAATAAGAATACCTTGGAAAATAAGACTTAAATCTCCGATCTTATCTTTTCAATCTCTACTTTAAAATAACCTCTAGTACCTTAATAGATTAATATAAGTAGGACTACTGCACCTTTTAAGGCAGCTTTTTATCTTAAGAACTGCAGCAGCCTCTTTAAAGCTATTATTAGTTAATGCTTTTAAATAGATCTATTAGTTATAATCGAAGTATAAGAGTTATTTCTTCTTAATAAAGACGAATTGAAAATCCACTTTGCAAAATATAATTAAAAGCTCTTTAATGCCCTTATTAAGGCCTAGACGAATGTTATAAATACTAAGTCGCTTCTTTATAAACTTAAGTCTTAAGGATAATATAATAAAGTAAATGCTATCTAAAAGCTTAATACATTAATTAATAAAGGCATTATTATAAGAAAATTCGGAAAAGAGATGAACTAAGACGCTAATATAATATCAGATCCTAATTTAAGAACTAATCCCCTATTTTTACCCTTAAGTTCAAAAACGCTAAGATTGACTCGCGAGCCCAGCCCGCGAGTAAGGTTGGACTCAGCTGGCTTAAGCCTACGAGAAGGTTCGGATGAACCTCGGTCACTAAATCTAAGGGTACTAATAGAAGATCCTTTAAGAGAGGTCCCCGAAGCTGAAAAATCGCTAAGAAATAAGAACTAACGTAAGAGAAGAAGACTCTAAAGTGATAATAGAATTAATAATTAAGTCAATTCAATCTAAAGAATCATAGTCTACCCCTCCCTTTAAAAACCATTTAAAGAAATTGCGAATTAAATATTAAATTTTTTTAAGATTATCTACTTTCTATATACCTATACCTCTTTATTCTCTATTTATTATTCTATTCTATGCATATTCTTTACTCTACTTCATTCTTTATATAATCTACCCTTTAATTATTTCCTTTATATACAACTTTTTAATACTTACCTTTAAAATATTATCCTTACCTTTAAAGAATTATTATTTACCAATTATAGGTCCTTATATATATTATACCCTACTTTTGTTCCTACTTCTAAGCTTATTATGCCTACTTTTCCTTTATATATTAGCGCGATTCCAAACTCTATAAATAAGCCTCTTTCCATATAACGATTTTACTTTTTTTTACTTTCTTTACAACCCTACTAGACCTATAATACTAATACTACTACTATTATCTTTCTATTATCAATCTTTTCTAATATAAGCCTCCTATATTATTAATCTTTCTTAAATAATTATCTCTTTATTTAAAGCTACCCCCTTGCCGACTAATTCATTATAGCACTATTAAGCTTAAATAAGAAAGCTATACTTAAGAAGAATATATCAGTTATTGCCTTAGGTAGCAAGTTAATAAATACTATTAGTAATAAGCTAATATTAAAGGGTGGCTTTTTATAAGAGGGCAAGTCACTAAGATTATTAGAAAATATAGTAAGCACTTATAGAACATTAGGTAAAATAGAATAATAGGTATTCCTAAACTTATCTATTAAAGTATTAAACTATAGAATCTCTGCAATTGAAAAAGGATTTTTAGGCTTTAATGATTTTCTTAAGAATAAGCTTAAGATAAAGGGAATCGATTATGAAAAATTCCTATAGGAATATTAAGGGTATACTAATTTAGTCGATCTATTTCGAAAGAATCGAAATAAGAAAAATAAGTATATAAAAAGGTTATTATAATTTATAAGTAGTACCTATAGTACACTTTTTTAAATATACTTCATAATTGATATTACTACTAATAACGCCTTGCAAGGGCTTAGTAAAATTTTTAAAATATACTAACCAGTAGCAAAGGCCATATAAGTATTAAATCATTTCACTATCTAAGAGGGTATGAAAAAGCTATAAGGAAATAGTGCGCAAGGTAGAAAATTTATAGGTTTCTCAAATACTATTATCTACTCCGCTATTTAAATTATAAAGGACAGCCCCTTTTAATATAATAATATTGCATTATTAGATTAAACAGTTCTAAATACCCTTAGTTTGCAATAGTTATAATATAGTTTACTTATTATAAAAGAAAAGATGATCTATCTAGCTAAGTATATTATAAACTACTTTAATAATAAGATAGAAAGATAGGAGTTTATTATACCTGCTGCTTAGAAAATGCTACCACCTTTAGAAGATTCAACTAATAAGCAAAATTTGACTTGTAGGCCCGGCCTATAAGTAGAAGTACTATATAAGGAGGATATCCCTAAGCTAAAGGTGCCTATAATACCTAGAACTTAAATAGCTAACTATTGCGATTATTAATTATTAGACTTAGACGAGTTTGATTTACTATCCTTAGAGATACTCTAAATACTTAGAATACTAGTAGTAAAGAAGTTGACTTATAAGCCTGGCCTATAAGTTAGAATACGTAATGATATAAACTTTAAAGATGATCTGATAGATAAAGAAAATAACCCTATTACTAATATAATAGAAATTTTTAATAATACTAAGAAGGATATAGCTGATATTATATAAACCTTTTCTAAAGACTTATAAAAATTTGTTTTGAAATTCTATAAGTCAATAATAAAGCGTTTGAAAAAGGAAGGTTAAGGAGAAGTTTTACTAGTATAAAAAGCGACGGTAAGAGCTATTAAATAAATTATAAAGCTATAATAAGACGAATTTTCTATAGATAATATTATGCATTTCTTTATCGAGCATAAGAAATCGAAGGGCGACTACTATATCCTTAAAGAAAAGCCAGAAAATAGTATAATAATTATATCTATAGAGTGCTATAAAGTTCCCCTTAATATTAAGATAATACTTTAATATAGTAATAGATTCAAGATTGCAGTAATACTAGAGATAAAGATATAACTAAGCAAATTTATAATAAGGATATTTAAGGACTTCAGTTTCGAAAAATTTTATACTCTATATAAATGATAATATATATAATATTATAAGCTAATAATAGTATCTCTAACTAATAAGCAAGTTTCCTTTAATATATACAAATTTTATACTATACCTAACCTAAAGTTGTTTTTACTACACTTAAGGAATTATACAATTATAGCCACTGGCAATAGAATAATAAGCTAAGTTAAGAAAGATATATTATTAGGTTTTGCTAAGTTTAAGGTAAAGCTTAAAGCTTTAAAATTATTCTATAATATCGCCTAGACTCCCGCCTGGTATAGTACTATACTAACTAGTAATAACCTAATATTACTCTATAGCAAAGGTTTTTTAAATATACTTAAATTATTCAATTGCGCTTTCCTAAGTATTATATATACGCATAGTTATAATAATCATAGAAAGAATTCATTTTTAATATTAGCATAAGAGGAGCTAGAAATATACTAATACCATTTCCAGACCTTAAATAAGAAGCCAAGCCTCCCTTCCGCCTTCCTTTATAATATAACTCATAGCTTAATATAGCAGACCTTAAAGATATACTATAGTCTATATCTTAATACTCTATTAACTTATTATAATTCTTTATATAAGTTAGTAGCATATCTTAAGCCTATATAGTTTATAAGTATTAACTACTATTTGCGAATTATTTCTATTAAGATTAATACTAATATAAGATTTGTAAGATTAACTCCTAGGCCTAGCTCGCAAGTCAATCTACTTAATAATAGAACTATTAACTACTATATAATTCTAGCAGCCAAATAATCGATTGGAGAATTTGCTATATAAGAAAAGTCTTATAAGTCATCTATACTTATATCCTATCGCCTTAAGAACTCTTAATAGATCTTATTAAATCTGGCATAAAGCGTAGCTTAATAGAAAGAATTAAATACTAAGGATAGAACAATTCTAAAGGAGTATATCTCTAATAAGACTACTCCATTCTTGGTATTTATAAGACAAGGCACCTTTATTAACCTGGATTCTAATAGAGAACCTGGAAAGGGTAGTTTTCTTACTATTAGCAATAACTATATAGAAGTTATTAATAATAAATCACTTAAGAATAGCGCTGACCTAAAAGAATTCATTATCAATTCTATCCGTATAAAGAAACTAAGTATAGTAAGATAGAGTATTACTAGAAAAGCCTTAGCTAAGTTTCATATAATGCTTAGTATAATAAAAGGTAGTCTACTATCAGACGCTCTTATAAGAAGACAATTATAGAGTGATCTATTAGTAATAATAACTATAAAGGATTTATTTGCAAAAGACGTATCTCAGCTAATAGTATATCTAAAGAAGTATAAATAAGAACTTTTTAAAGATTTTACTAATACTTAGAAGCTAGTTTAATAACTAGAGCTATAATTATATAGCAATAAGTCTTAAATAAAGATTAAAGATATAGATAATAATATTAAAGCTAATAATATAATTAATAAGATAATACTCTTTAAGAAGTATAGTATTAAAAAGCCTTATATAAAGACACTTGATATAACTCCTAGGCCTAGCCTGCAACTTGATCTATCAAAGGGCAAGGCTAAGGAAGTAGTATCTATAGAATCTCCTACCTCTCTCTCTTCTATTACTAACAATTCCCTTAAGGATAATAATAATAATAATAATAATAATACTACTATATAAGTCTCTTTTCCTATTAGCAAAAGCCGTTATACTATACTAGTATCCGTAAGGAGCATAGAAGCTCTTACTATACTAAGACCTACTTTATTAAATACTAATAGCAATGCTATAAGAAGAAGTAGTCGTTTAGTAAAGAGAGTATTATCTAATAATAGTTCTCCCTATCCTTTAAAGAGAACTAAGGAAAACTAACGCCTAGGTTGGTTCTATTTTAATTATTTTTTTTACAATTCTATAGCTTATTTATTTATTTTACTAGTTTCTTTTTCTAACTCCTAGGCCTGGCCTATAGGTGAAAAGCATATATATAAAA
>JAENRP010000627.1:0-14645 GCA_024741835.1 Diplocarpon mali | reverse complement strand
AAGTAGAGCGGTTCCTTATAATATAGATGCTAAGGATCTTATAAATTCCCTTTAGATCCTTAGTATTAAAACGTTTCCGAATTATTATAAAGAACTAATCTAATTAAGTAGTTATTTTCGCAGCTATAGTAATATTGTCAATATATAAGAGCAATTTAATTCCACGCTTAGCATAGGTAAAAAGACAAGGGTTAGCTAGGCTTTAAATGAATCCCATTTTTACTAAAGCAGAGCTATATAAGAGGTTTTAATTACAGGCTGATTATTTAAGCTTATAGATATTGCAAAGTATATAAAAAGAGTGGCTAGCGCATATAGGAATACTATTAGATTAAGAGAGAAAAATCTATTCCTTTATAATCGCTTTAGTAAATGCATTTTTAATATCGTACTATCTATATTTAAGGTCCTTAGTAGCTACTATTACTATAAATATATAAAGGATATCTATGCGAACTGTGACGGATTGTCACTATGTGTAGGTTGTACCCCGGTTCGTACCCGGTTCGGCTACGGCTTGGCGCAATCTCGGTGTAGGCTACGAACCGGGTTACCCCCGGTTGGCATCCGGTTCGGCTCCCCCTAAGCGGGTGACCCTCTTTTCTTCATGTATATATTCTATGCCCTTCCACTCCTTCAGGGCTCAGTAGTTGTTGATTCTAAGTCATTACTGAGACGTTCTATTGGCATTGCTATGTGATTCGTATACGTATCGGTGCCGAGCAGAGGTTACACTCCCAGTCGTCACACGAACTATCGGCGCAAACGTATCGAAGTAGTCTTCTCTATACTATTAGGAGAAGCCCTTAGCTATAAGCCTTACCTTATAACATTTTAAAGTCCTATCTATATATATCTTAATTGTAAAGACCCACTTTGTTAAAACTAGGTTCACATCCTTTAGCGTCGGTTCCTCTATTTATATACTATTTATAATAAGAGAGCTTATCTCTTCTTAGATTGCCTTATTCTATACTACTTTATTTTCTAGGTTATTAATAGCTTTATTATATGTCTTTAAAAAAGAGATTTTCATTATCCCCTTAGTAGCTAGGAACGTATTATCTTTATTAAAGCTCTATTAAAGTTTAAGCTTATAAATCCTATGCGCTATTATGGCTTAGATACGCTTAGATTCGCATTTGTCTAAGGCGTCTTCTAATTCTAAGTCTCTATTCCTTTTCAAAGGCGTAGGTTCGGCTATAAGTTCCGTAGGCTTATTATTTAAGGAACCGCTTTCTAATGGTAGAGGCTTATTATTACTTATACCTATTTTAGGAACATCCTTTACTATAGGTACTTTAATTAAAGGGATAATAATATTGAAGTTATTCTATACTTTAGATAGTTCGCAGACGATAGGAATAGTCTATTCGGCCTTTGGGCGATTAGTAGGTTATCAATTAGCAGGTGCGCTTAATATACTTAAGCTAAGAGAAAGGGGTTATTAGTTCAGCTTAATAGTATTACTGTTAAGTAGTATACCTTGCGAATCTCTAGTTATGTAAAGCTTTAAGGATAGCTCTCTCTTATTTTAAGATTCGTCGAACTCAATTATTAAGGATATAATTACTTGCCTTAAATCTAGTACGTATACTATCTATTGTTTTATTATCTATTTAATATACTTAACAAATATATACTCTCTACTTTAGTCTATTAGCTTCTTACTCTTTATACCTGCAGGTTAGGACTTCAGGCTAATATAAGAGTAGCAGACGCTTTTAAAGATGCGAATATAGTCCAGGCTTAATTTCTATTTAAAATATGCCTTATATAGTAATATTTGGGTGCTATTAACTATTAGTCTACTACCTATTCTATTTTATAAGTATATATCTACTTCAACTATAAGGTCTTAGAATTCTAATAGTAGGTTAGCATCTTATAGTAGAGCGCAATAGTCAGTCTCTACTTATTAGATGCTTCGCTTAGCAATGCTATTCTAATAAGAACCTTTATATATTATAATTAATTTATAATAAACTCCTTATTTTACCTATTTGTTAAGCTTTGCTTTAATCTCTAATGCGTTATTAGACTTAATAGCTATTAGCTTTAATTAAGTCTAATATTCCTCTATCACTTTCTAAGTTTCCAGCTTTTCTATAAGCTTAGATTTAGTCTTAGCGCAAATAGTCTATATCTATTAAATAGAGTTATCTACTATTTAAGAAAATTAATTATTTCCTTTAATTAAGGTTGTAAATAGTCTGGCAGTATTAATAGATATTAGCGCTAGTATTAAGTCTTTTTATAGACTAAGCTTAATTCGCGTCCGATTTCGAAGTTTTATTAGCTTATAAATTCGGTATACTAGGCGATCCTTTAGTACTTAGATCTTCTATTTTAAAGTTAAGACCTTATATAAGCCCTTTAATTTCTCTAATCTTAAATGCGCGAATCTTCTATATATTAGCTAATACCTTAATAGGCTTTCGGCTTCTAATAGCTTTAGTAGCTTATTGTTAGTCGATACTTTATTATTAGTAGCTAAAAAGGACTAGTAATAGCAGTTTGAGGTTTTGCCGTTTTCCAATTGTAAGCCTGGCTTAAGAGTTATTTTTAATAAAATCGCAAGATCTACTTGCGATCCTAGCTTAAGAGTCGATTTCTCAGAAATAGCAAGATCTACTTGCGGTCTTAGCTTAAGAGTCGTCTTTAATGAATTCGCGAATTTCACTTATAATCCTAGCCTAAGAGTCATTTCTATAAATTCTACTTGCGATCCTAGCTTAAGAGTCTATCTATTCTCCCTATCCTCGCTTAATTGTATTAAGGCAAAGAGTGCACTTTCCTTAAAGGAACCTACTTATAAGTCTAGCCTAAGAGTTAATTTCTATAATATCACCTTTAAGATAATATAAAGTCTATCTTTGATTTTAGCTTTAAAAATCACTTTATAATTATTATTTATAAATTATATAAATTGATTATTGAAAACTCTTATACAATTTAACTTTATATAGATCTTATAGCTAGATAAAAGATTAATACTTAAGTTAGGCATAAGGAGAATATTTTGCAAAAGGAAAGAAACGCTAGCGATATTTATCTCTATTATACTTATTAAGTCTGTATATAACCTTTTATTACTAACCTTAATAGAGCGCCTTTTTATTTTAATAAGCAGGCCTTTAAATAGGTAAGGTTTATTAGTTATATATGCTATACAATTAGTATTACTATATTAGTTAGATTTAAGGATCTTATAAAGATCGGCTTTTAAAATATAAGCATTTTTATTATAATTATCATTTAAATTATTAAAAGTGGATTTAGGTTCAAATGACCTACTATTATTATTAGAGGTATTTATTAAAGTTTTGGCTAAATAGCCTTTTCCTTTGCCTTTCCTTAATAGTTGCGGCCTTTAGTAGGATAAGGGCAGTTTACTTCTTGACTTCTACTTCGATTGCTTTTTAATATTAAAGCTAGCGACTATATCAATCAATTGCCTTTTAACTTTATAATTAGTAATATTATAAGCACTATTATAGAAGTAGCATCCCTAATAAGCTTAAGGGCTTATCCTGCGCTCCTTCCTCTTCTTAGGCTTATCGTTGCCTTATAACGCGGTATTTGCCGACTTAGAGCGTCCTTTAAGGTCTTGCTTAATAGTTTAAAAGAGGTCGATCTTTTTATAAATCTTAAAGTTAGGTTAAATAAAAAGAGATTGTTTTGCAATAGCAAACTTAAGAGGGAGGCTATTAAATAGAAAACTAAAAAGCTAAGTTTCCTTAAAAGTTATAGCTATCCTAGGATCTACGGCTTTTACTCTCCTTCTTGCTTTACGCAGTATAGATTAGGCAGAGTCTATATTTATATCTATATCTTTACTATTTTTGTCTTTTCTATATTAAAATAAAGTAATCTGCTATAGTAGATGCTAGGTATTAAGGGTAGTTATCTAAGAGTATTTTGCCTTTAATATATCCTATCTTATCTTTGCGTTATTATAAACTCGAATAAAATCTTAGTCTTTATTGCTTAAACCTCTATTAATCTTAAGCTTGTATTTAACTAAGGCTAGCTTATACTCCTTCTCCTTTTCTATATTTAAAATCTACCTTTAGGATTCTTAATTATTATCTACTAAAGCTTTTAAGCTAAGCTTATTTAGTATATTTGGTAAATCCTTAATAGTTGTATTAGCTATTAAAGTAGAAGTAGACGAATTAGTAAAAGGAGTATAAGGGGCTATTCTTATGTATTTAATAAGTGTCTTTTAAATCGCTATTTTAATGCCTTTGCTCTTAAAGTAAAGCTCTAAATTGTCGAACTATTATTGCTAGTTCTTCTAAGAGAGTTAAAGGTCTTTAAGCTTAGTGTTTCGATCGGAATCAGATGCTATTGCTGTTTCGAATAGAATTGCGTTTAAAATCAAATAAATTAAATAGTTAAAGGCACTCCTCCTATCGAAAAGTTAAAATGATTAAATAGCAGGTATTATAAAAGTATTAAATAAAGAGGAAGTCCTCTTATTAAAAAGGGTTTTTAAGCTATAACGCAGGGAATCATACCTCTTATAAAATATAGTAAAGCAAGGAATTATACCTCTTGCAATACCAAAGGGGTTATAAAGCAAGGAATCACACCTTTTATAATATAGGTTAGCTGAATAGGGAATTATACCTCCTATTTACCGATTGCTCGCCTTTTATTATAAGTCTTATTCAACTTCCTATTAATAGTTGTAGCGCAAGTGCTTTCTAAAGGAAGTTAATAATCTATTATTAGTTTATCTAAGGCTTATAACCTATTAAGCTTAAATAAGTCGGCGCAGTAGGTAATAGAAACTTCTAAAGGTCGATAGTCGATATATTAGTAAGAGTTAGGGAAGGAAGGTTACCCCTTTCTTCCCTTTAGCTATATATGTATTAATATCCTATTGACTAAGCAGTAGGGTCATATGATAATACATTAGAGTGATGGCTGTATCACCTATCTTAATAAAAAGAAGTATTAAAAGCAATATTATAAATGCCAGTTCCATTAGGAAGCGCAATACCAGGCCTTTAATTGCTATACAAACTAAGCAATCGCAAGGGCAAGAGCAGGCCCCTCAATTACTAAAAGCTCTACTATAGGCAACTAGTGAAAAAGCACGCTAGCTCTTATTAGAAGCACCGATCGATCGGAAGCTACGCTAGGATATAGAAGCTCTTAAAGGTAATACCGAAAGAGGGAGCTCTCTAAAACTAATAGAAGCTCAGCCTAAAGTACTTAATATAAGGGCCTTCCGAAAACGCAAAAAGCCTAATAAGGAGTAGGAAATAGTACCTATACTGCTCTGCAGGTCGAAAAGGAGAAAAGGGAGCGGGAATGCTATATACGCAACGTACGTTAAAGATCTCCTACTAGCCCTTAAAGAACCTAAAACATATCAGTTAAAGTAGGTAAATAGCTTTATATCGACTTTCTAACTAAGTTAAGAGCTTGCGAGAACTAATAGAGAAAAGTATAAAGTAGTACACTATATCATTACCGCAGCAACTTAATCTAAAAGCTTTAAAGGAAACTCTACCCTTCCAATTCTACCTTAAGATAAGCTTCCTAAAGCGCCAACTTATTAAAAGGAGCTTGCAAATCACCCTTTTAAAAAGCAATTTAAAAAGGGAGCCAGAACTGAGATTAAGAACCTAAAAGCGCGCAATTGCTAAAGAGTGATCGATAAAAGCAAGGCTATAACAAGGCCTATACTACTAAAGTAGGTCTTCACCTATAAGCTAAGCTCCTCTAAGGAGATTAGCCGCTTTAGGTCAAGAATTGTAATAAAGGGAGATCTTCAAAAGGAAGCTTCTATTTTCTCTACCTATGCTATAACACTTATATTAAGATCTTTTAAGGTTATAATAGTAATAGCCGCTAAATTCGATATAGAGCTCTAATAGTTCAATATTATCAATGCCTTTATAAATGCTAAGAGAGACCCTTAAAGCGCGCTAATTATTTACTTCTTATTAAATAGTTAAAAGCAGAAAGACAAAGTAGTAGAGCTCGATCGCGCCTTATATAGCCTTTAAGACTCCCTAGCGCTCTAGTATAAGGATTTTACTAGTACTTTAAAGTCTCTAAAGCTTACCCCTTTTAATAAGGAGCCTTATATATTTATTAATAAGGATAGGACTATATTTATAGCTTTCTATATTGATAATATATAAGTAATATACCACTCCTCTTATATAAAGGAAGCTTAGAAGACTATAGAAGGACTGCGCAAAACATACAAATTAATAGCTATAGGAGATATTAAGTGGTTCTTAAAGGTAAGAGTCTCTTAAGATAGGAAGCAAGGTATAATTACTCTACTCTATAACGCTTATATTAAAAAGATAGCAAAGAGGTTCGGCCTTAATATAAGGCATTTCCCTAGTACGCCGCTCCCCTACTTCGAACTTAAAAAGAACTATAAAACAGCTCCTTACTTAAGAATTAAGGAGTTCTAAGAAAAAGTAAGCTCTGCCTTATATATAGCTATTATACTACGCCTAGATATAGCTTTTGCAATCGCTTAGCTATCTCATTTCTATATAAACCTAAGCTCCAAACACCTTAAAGCTATTCATTAAATAATACGCTACCTTTTCAATACACGCTTCCTAAGAATCACTTATAATTGATTTAGTAGATCAAATAACTTAATAATATTATTAAATGCTTTCTTTATAAATAATCTAAAGATAAAGCGCTTCTCTTATAGTTTTATTATATTCCTATTTAAAGGAGCAATCGTTTAAAAGGCCTCGAAGCAACCGATAGTTACTACTTCTACTATAAAGGCTGAGCTCCTAAGAGTAGTATATATAGCAAAGGAGATAATAGCTTTAAAATAGTTCTTTAAAGAAATACAGCTTAAGGTAGAAGCTTTATAATCCATATTTTGCAATAATTAATAGATAATACGGCTTATTATAAAAGACTCTTAAAGGATTTCTACAAAGCTCTAATACGTTAATATATATAATATATAGCTATAATAAGAGTACTAAAAAGGGAGCTTTCAAATGGCCTATCTCCCTACTAAGGACATATACGCTAATAGCCTTATTAAAAACCTTCCTTAACAAAAGTTCAAGAGCTTTATTAAACTTTTAAACCTTTAAGACGCAAAAGGTCTAGTCGAAAAGCTAGCATTTTAAATGCTTTACAATCCTTTTATATTTCCTTTATAATAGTAAGTAGGAAGGAAGCGTAAGATAGGGTTCAATTTTCCTTATACTAATATATAAAGAGGCCTAAAACCAACTCCCTTAGATAATTAGAACCTTTAATAGCTCTGCAAATAATATAAGAGCGCGTTCCTATTGAGAAGCAACCGACTCCTCTAGTGGCATAGCCCTAGGAGCCGCCTAAGGAGCAATACCAGAAGCAATAATAGGAGCAGCTGTAAGAGCCTCAAAAGCCTTTGCAAGGCAGGCGGCAAGGCTAAGAGGTGCCATAATCAGTAGCAGCAAGAGCTCCTAACCAACTAGTTCTAAGAAGCTATTAGCTATAGTATAAGAAAGCTTATAATTAATATACCCTCTAATAATACTACCTCTTCTATCTCTCTCTAGCGCGCCTTCTAAAGCTCCTCTCTTACCTTCCTTTTAATAGTAGCAAAGCCCTAAACTGCTTATTAGTGGCAAACTACCTAAAGGGAGCTTAAGAATGTACCGCAGAGTCATTATCATTCTCCTTTAATAAGAATACATAATCTTCCTACGCCTTTAAGGCGCTAATAAGAAGCTCCTAGCACGCATGGCCTCCCTTCGTATAATAAAAGCAGTATACTCCTACTATGCTATTAAAGTATACGCCAGCCGACTTCCTAGCTAAGAAGCTCCAAACGTACCCCTTATATAGTATATTTCTTATTAGCCCCTGCTTTAGCTTGCAATAAGAGGAAAGAGCTGCGAAAGGGACCGCTAGTATTCTAGGAACCATAGCCTAAGGGGTAGTAAGGAGAGAAGGAGGCGCGCTCCCTCTTAGGGGTATTACCATATCGAACGTCTTAAGCGCGTTATCATCCTCCTGCTATCTACCGCGCTAAGAAGCTCTAAGTTATATTCGAGCATAACAACTTTGCTATAAGTCTTTAGCAGGAGTAAGGGAGCACAATTAGAAAGCTTATAGTAGTAGCCCTAATAGGGCGCTCCTTAGAGTTATTATTACTATTCTCCATTTTAAAGTGATTATTTAAAGAAGTATAAGAAAGGAAAGCTTTATAAGGGAAAAATGCATACTTTTATAAGCGCGCTACCTTTATTAACTTTCCTTTATTACCTAATTTAGCTTCCATTCTATAGAGGAAGCACTTAGAACGCGCTCCCTCTTTTATTTATTATAGCTTTATTAAGCAATTTTCATTATTCTAAAAGCTAAAGAGTATAATAAAAGAGTCTTATATACTAGATCTAGCGCTAGTTATAGCTAAGCCTAGCTTAAGAGCTGATTCTTACCTAAGGGGTATATTGCGCTATAAAGAGCCTCAGGCACTAAGGCATCTAAGGACTAGCTTATATAATATACCCCTAAAGTGGCCATAGAGCACTTCTATAAAGGGAGCTCAGGTATACAGTTAGAGTAGAATTTTACAAGCTTCTGCCACCACTGAGAATCCACCTCTAAATACAGCATAACACCTTTGTAATTCTATAGCCCGTAAGATGATTTATTTGCGTTGAAATAATGATGTTTCCGCTAGTACGCCCAGAGCGAGTCGTCAGAATGAATAAGACAACCCAGGTTAGTAAAGCGTAGGACAAATTTTTTAATAGATGATATTCTTATATAGCATACATGACTGAGTAGTTCATACATATAGAAAAAAAAACTGGTACTAGGTGCGAGCTGAACTAGTTGGACTCGCTGAAAGTTGTTATTGATTATAAAGAGGGGAACGGGTAGAGACGACGTATAGCCCACGCCCCTTTGGAGAAACTAAGCTGTTGTTAATGAATATTTTACCTAGTGCCATAATGTTCTCGGACCCCTGTCTATTATGATAAATTTATATATCGCACTTGTTGGTTGGCGAATAGGGGTTCGACGGGTGCTGTTGCCAAGAGATAAAGTATAACAGTTTTTCTTCCTCTCCTTACTAGATCCAAGAAACTTCATTCGTAACCCCCACACATTATTGATTAGTTTGGAATATGTCACGTATCAAAATCAGCGCTGTTATAAAGGAGAATAATAAGAAAACTTTGAATCAATACCGTTTTTGCCTGCCAAGTTATCGACAATTAAACAAAGGGGATCTCGAGTATACTAAGATGAGAAAGAACTTTACCCAGGGACCCTAATTCTTAATTCCTTAGATAAGATTCTAATTTATAACTTCGTTAATAGTCATTCTCTTTAGGTCTTAGGATAGTACGTTCTTAAGAAGGCGCTTAGGATAGTCGCCGTAGGTCCCTTATTCTAGGATTAGCCCTCCCTGCAAATAGCGGCTATCTGTTAAGTAAATAAAGCGTCTTACAAGTTGGCGACGGCTATTAAGCTTAACTTTTCTTATCGACTTAAGCTTTTAAAGAAAAACTTTTGAAATATTTTAGGCTACAAAACGTATCTTTTCCTCTCTTTCTTTTTAGTAAATACTTCAACCTGCCTTATTCCTCTTTATATCTCTTACTATTAAGCCCTTCCTTTAATTTTAGGTGTATATCTTAATAATCCCAAATTAGGAAAGTAAAGGTTCGAAGCTTCCGAAAAGTTCTAGCTTTAGTCGATTCAGGGTTTGATTATTTCACAGTTGAAAATACTTAATCTCGCCCCTGCAAACTCTCCAAAAGAATCTGAAGGTTGGTAAGAGACACCAAGTAGAGCTGTTAATTTGTTGTCTCCTTTTATTATCAATAGGTAAGTAGAAAATTACTTGAGCTCGCATTTGCTCCTTCCCATATACTACTATACTAAACTTTAGCGCAAGCAAATTTATAGCTAGGTAAATGCTATAATAGAAGTCAAGAAGAGTGCATAAGGAAGTACGAGGTGCAAACGATAGTATTGAATGTCTTATTCTAAGAGAGAATTTTATAAACTCGAGAATCTCTAACTATGAGTGCCTCGGCCTTAGCGCCAAAAGTGCGAAGTATGGAATATTTATTAATTTTGGAGTCATTTCCTTTAGTGAAGTTCCAACTCACCCTCAAAACCTGACCGTTGCCATAGATAATCGCGGCCGCAACTGTCAACAAGCGATAGTAGCTTTGCACTTGGGCCCTTCGCGAGCTTTTGAGTATAGGCACTAATCAATGCTTACACGTGAACAAAAAAAACTCGCCGACTCGGCAGCTGCCAAGAAAATTATCAGCTGACGCGCATCAAGTAAGCTCTAATGAACTTTGTTGCCGGCCGTCATACGTGCCCTAGTTGCTGGTTCGCAAGGAATGAGATCTGATTGATTATGGGTACGATTTCTGGTAGATGTGAACCGAAGCTTAGAGAGATTGAGAATAGATACTGCAAATTATCAATCTTCACCATAGAATCTTACTAGATATAAAGGCGCGAGCCATATTCAGGATGTAAAAGGTAGTAGGGCCTTGAAACAGGTGAATTTCGATAGGGGAAAGCAATTATAGTCATGATCGCTCATTCGGGTCATATTATTGGATTTCGCGTGTATAGTGTAAGTCAATAACAGCGAGTGCATTGACGTCTGGAAAATGATCCTCTGTGATAAGTAGAACTTTTTCGCTCTCTGAAACTAGAAAATTTCCACACCGCCCGTCAGCTTACCCGATCCCATAATCCTGTCTGGGGCCTGATTATAATATCTGCTAACTGTTTCCGAATTTAATATCAATTCTTTATCAATCAGCTACCCAGTTTGCTTATTAGGGCGGTCGTGTGTTTACTTTTCTTTTAGCGAGGATTATAGAGGCTCGTTGATTGGTTCGCGTTTTGTGTGTCCATAAGCTTGTGTATTCTGACGATCATCACTATGAAATGCGCGATGACTAGCAAAGATTCAACGCTCGTAACATTTGGTTGAACAATAGCTACCTGCGGCCGTATTGATTGCGCATGGATTTCACCTACCAAATTCCCTGACTCTGGGATACAACGACCCACCTAGTTGCAGAATAAGAAAGATCCTGTCAGCATGTCAATCATAGGTCATCATGATATCACTATGTGTAATAGTATCTTCTTCCTTCATATTATTTGCTGGCTGATAGGACAATATAACGAAAAGATTGCTCACTGAGCTTTTTTCGTACATAAGTGACATAATCTGAGTAAGAGTTTCATCAAGATGCTACACCAACTGGTTTTCAAGAAAAGAAGAGAAACTGGTGGTGAAGACCTTTACTAATTCTTATAGTTTAGAAAACAACAAGCGGTGAGAGGACTGAGCCTGGGGAGAGAGGAGTTGTATATATAAGGACCTCAGAGCGCAACTTTGGTCTCCACCTGCACATTCAACCCCATCTCATATACAACTAAACAATATTGTTGCAACAGCTCCTCACATCAAAATAATCATCAAAAATGCAGTTCTTCACTCTCCCAATATTTGCACTTCTGGCCACCAGCGCCCTCGCGATGCCCAGCAATCTAGAAGGCCGTACGCTTCAATCGCGCGCCGATTGCAGCAGAATTGTAAGTATAATCTAATCTAATATAATTAATTTATTTTTGCGATTAACGATAAACTATTCATGCCCGGAGCATGCGTCGTGGCTTCCGAGTTCTCCTAATTTCTCAAAAAGACTTGCTGAAATGGATAACAAATAGCTCCCAGCCTGTAATGGAGGACATATCGTTGGACAAACAAACTGCCGATGCAAAGGTCAGAAAGAAACTTGTGATCTTTGGACGTGCCCTGGTGGAAGTCCCAACGTTGTAAGTACTTTTCCAAATACTAGCATGTCTTGTTTATAACCCTCTATGGATCAATGGATTTTTAAATTTGCTAACATATTTGATTTCACGCAAAGATGGTATGCGGTCAATCTGGGACTGGGTGCGTTTGGGTCTAAAATCTCCCCAGATGTTACAGGGGGTAGCGTTGCTTGTCGTGTAAGCAGGATTGGCCATGGAAGTTATTATTCTGTTTTCTTTTCTTTGCTATTGGAAGCTTGAGAATTTTCTTTACGCACATGACACACACATTCGTTATTTATCAATAAATCCTATATTATTGCCTGGGCCCAGGCATCGCGCAACAGCCTGCCACAAACTTCTTCATATTCCAGCATTGTGATCTACCAAGGCAAAAGGTTGGCCAAAAACTTTGAATCCAAAATGGCTCTAAATATGTGAGACTTATAGGAACTTTGATGATAGTGGGCCTTGCAGATACTCCGGGCTGAAATAGTTGCTTAACTTACTTGTTTCAAAGCAGTCGGATTAGATCTTAACAAGCTAAGTGCAAAAGCCACAAGTTCAAATTCATAGAATCCGCATAATTTATCCCTCGTGAAAATCTTGCAAGTTTCACCGAAAATAACATAGAATGCGTTAAATGCTGATTTTGCTGCTTAAAACATGAAAAGATAAAATGCCCCTGCAAGACCCAATACCTGAGTCCAAAGTGAAGCCAAAGTAAAAAGAAAATATCTCACAGATTCGATTATAACTAATTAATAAATAAGGATTAAATGAATCAAATGAATCAAATTCATATACTGTACTCCAATCTCGATAGCGGTATCGTCCAAAATAACCCATTATCAATCTTAACACATTTTTCCTAATTGATACCAGAAATTTAGACTTTGATGTCTAATTTGACGCCTATGTCTGACAGAGAGTTCGAAATAGCTGCATGGCTATAAAATCGAGCTTTAATACCGGCGTTCTGCTCAGAATAGCGGGTTCTAATTTTGCTCGAGAATTTGATTAGATGTGAGACTAATGCCGCGGCCGAAGGAGCGGCTCTAGTTCACGATATCCAGCATACAATTATTCTGGCACCTTTTGGGAATATGCTGTTCGTATTTATTGACCTAGCCAAAAAATTTATCAAGCTCGGAATAGTCGGCTCATATAGGGTATAAAATCCTTGTTAGGTCTCATGCGGTGCAGGACTAGTCAACTGCTATTTGCCACCTCAAGAGGGAGTCCTAGAATAATAGTAAAAATATCAATACAGGCTATTAAAGTTGCGTAATAACTACTGGCTGGGTTATTATAAAAAAACTTTCTGAAAAGATCATACTTTCTTTTCCAAATTGGGCTCTTAGTCTTTTGTAACTATACTGTACACAACTTCTAATATTCAGTGCAATGCCTATTTTTTACAGAATAAGCTTTAATTCTAGTTGGTGTACTTGTATATACTTTTCATAAAAATCTATTTTTCTGGCTTGCATATTCTAAATTCGATTTTTATTTGTACATTTAAGAAATATATTTTCAAGTTTTTTCTTAAAATGCCACTGAAAATATTTGATGAGATTTAATTTAGGTGAAATAGAGGCTAACTAAGCACTAAGTAATACAACTTTCCTCAAAGTAAGCTTTAAACTTACTTGCTATAAAATCAAATCATGATCTTATATGAATTTATACTTATTATTCACTCATTCATAAATTTACTTCAATTCGCTATTAAGAAGCTTTAAATAGGGAGACGAAGATTCAATACCTGTACGTGGTATCTCCTACGAGCCAACAGATTCTAAAGAATCTAAAGAATCTGCAGATCCGAGATTGAGTCCTTTCGACTTCGAAACAATTAAAACCTAAGTCGAATAAAGCTAGCGCTTTTCTAAAGCTTTCGAATGATATTTTTTAAAACTACCTCTTTTATAAATACCCACTACTTTCGACCTCCACTTGCGTACTCTAGAATTGTTAAATATATATCTTTAATCAGAGGCAAGACTTAATAGAGGATATGAAGGAGACAAAGGCAGGTTATAATATGTAAGGAAAAGGAGGAAGGAAAAGGATATTGTTGGTTTCACAAGTGTGCGCACTGAATTGATTCTTCTGATTCTTGTATTGTATTTTGTCGATGATCTAGAATACAGAAAGAGAGCGAGACTCGAGGTATATCCCTACGCGCTAGCCTGCGCGCTAAGTCACGTGCCAATCGATTCCCTAGTCACCTGACCACCTCTATGCCACTTATTCCTACACTGGCTACTTTTCTTTAAATAGCAAAAACTCCCTTAGCTCTATAGGAATAGTGTGCTATATTGCCATCTGTGTTTCCCTTTTTCTAGACTTTCCAATTTATCTCTCTACCCAACCTTCAAGTCGTACAGTCATCTGATTTGTAGAGATAAACGTCTGTAGAGCTCCATTCGGTGCTCCTTTTGTTATGGCATCAGCTAGGTTGTCTTTCCCATTAATCCAACGTATCTTAGCTAGCTCTCTTCTCTCATATGATTGGCGTAATCCCATGATATCAATCATTAGTCGCTTCTCTTTTGTAGTACTGAGCTTGATAAGGCACTCATATAACGAGTATGAGTTAGTACAGATAACAAGAGGGATAGCTGGAAGACTAAGCTATTGAGTAATCAGCTGAATAGTCGTAGAAAGCGCAATTGCCATATCTGCTCCTGCTACTATGCCGTAGATCTTAGAAGCTAGAACGCTTCTTGTCACTCTCTTGCTCTTAGTCGACGACCAATGAATGAGGTTGCCTGTAATAGCAAATTCGTCGCCTTTAGTCGAGGTAGCTTCGTTTGCTAAGG
>JAENRP010000626.1:0-14744 GCA_024741835.1 Diplocarpon mali | reverse complement strand
ATTTAAAAGAATATTATTTATATACTATTAATAAGTATTAAATCTATTATAAAGGCTAAATAGGAGAACCTTATATCTATAGGATCTATACCTTATTCGAAAGGTAGTATTTTCCATTAATTTAAGGTCTATTTATATTTGATTAAAAGCGGCTCGAATATCCAGTTTTATGAAAATCTTAGCTTTAGATACTCGCTTTAAGAGCTCGTCTATCCTTAGAATTAGATAAGCGTCTTTTTGAGTTAGTGCGTTTAATTTCTAATAGTTTATATAAAATCAAAGGCTACTATTAGCCTTCTTTATAAATAGTACTAGCAAAGCAAAGGGGCTAGTACTTGTTTTAATAAAGCCTTTATTTAAATTCTTGAATAAATACTCCTTTATAACCTTAAGCTTCTTAATAGATTAATAGTAAAAGGGCGAATAGGCGTTAGGCAAAGGCCCTTTTAGCTATAATTTATAATTATAGTACTAATAGGAAGGAAAGGTATCCGCATTCCTTTTTAAAAAGGCTTATCTTAAAGATCGGTACTATTTTAAGAGTCGATCGTTAATTAGCTTTTCGATATTAGGATTCTTAAGCTTGTATCTTTCCTTTAAAATCCTATCTACTTTATAAATACTGATTTCAAAGAACTTAATCTCCTTATACTTTATATTATAATAAAAGGCGTTAGTACTAATTTCGCAAATAGGTATTGCAGCTTTAGGGCATTTGCAAATAGGGTTAGAACTTAATCGATTTATATTAGAATATTTTTTAAAATCTAGTTTAATTATAAGTAGGGGTATAGGCTTATTAATAGCAATAGGGATCTTGCGCTTAATTAGAACTATTAAATTAACGTAAGACTATTTTCTATTAATCTATTAAGCTTCATTTATAACTATTTCCTATTCTTTACGATTAATATTAGCTTAATAATTAGATCGGATTTAAAGTCCTTTAAAAGGGGGAAGATAAATGACGATTTCCTTTGCGAATTAGGAGGATAGGAGGTAATACAAAGGCTATATAAATCAGTTTTCCTTTAGATTGAGTTTAAGTCGGAATTGATATATCCATTTGACTTTAATAATAGCGTTGCGCTAGCCTAGGTTGAGAATAACCTAAGGGCAATTATAAATACGCCTTTTATTAATTATTAAGTAAAAGCGTATATAGTATATAGCTTATATACGAATGGTATTTTAAAATCTATAAATAGGAATAGAGGCTGGAAGAGGAAGAATTTTAAAGCTAGTCGCTTTTAAAAGATATATAGAAAGGGAATGATTTAAAAATAGGTAATTAAAGGCTTTAGTATCTACCAAAGCTAATAATAATACTTTAAGTCTATTTATACTAATAGTATAAGAGGTTAAGAATTGCTTTCCTTTTATTAAAGAGTTAAGATTTAGCTTTAATAAGTTGCACTTTCGTAAGCTTAAGTAGGAGTCTTTTCCTAGGCCTTTTCGTTTTTCCAATCTTTTTCTATTTTAATCCATTCTTAATTAAGTCTAAAGTCGGATCAGCTTCCTTTATATCTTTTAAGGTATTAATCTTATTTATAAAAGGGCACTTAGTTTTATAGTAATTAGTTTTACTATAAGTTTAATAGGTAGCTTACTTAAAAGGTAAAGTAAGAGAATTAGCCTTAGCTAGCGTATCTTAGCGAAAAGTGTGAAATATAAGGGCTGGCCGATATAGTAAAGAGAGTATAAGGTAGTATTAAATAGTAAGTAATAGTAGTAGTTGAAGAACTTAGAGACTTAGGAGGCTTGATTCCTAACTATAGGAGCAAAGCAATCTATATATACAAGATATCTTGAGCTTTTAGAACCTTCTAGTTTTTTTTGTTTTTTTTTTCCTTTTAACGTGCTTTATTAGTTCTAAACTATATAGTACGGCTAGTCTACTAGCGTGTCTAATTGTATATATATAGTATCCTTTCTACTATAACTGCTAATATTCATTTGGGAATAAGCTCCTTAGTGAAATATTCGCTTAAAAGAAAATAAAAATAAAAATAAATTATAACGCTTAAATAAAAGAAAGGTTTTTTAAAAGAGATTAATAGGTAGTTTAAACCACTTATTAGGATTCTTTATTAGAATAGTATTGCGAATCAGGAGCTATAATAGCCCTTGTTTCTCTATTTAAGTGCTACTAATGCGTATAAATCTTAATTTCTTTTAAGAATACTAAGAAGTATTTAATTCTAGTTTTTATTTCAAATAGTAAGGGTAAAGATAGCTCTTTAAATCCTTTATATTCTTCTTTTATTTTCTATATAAGAGTACGTCTTTAATTATAGTACTCTTTATAGGAAAGAATTAAGTGGATTAGAGTTTCTTTATTACTATAAATACAATAAGGGTTTTAAGTTATACCAATTCTTTTTAAATAAGACTTAATATACCTATAGCCTAGTTTCAATTGAAAGAAGGCGCTAGCAGTTTCTCTTAAAATACCTATAGATAGAGAGATCTATTTTAATATTCTATAAGAATATCGGGTTTTATAACTTTTTAAAGAAGTAGAATTAAGGTTATTTTAAATAAATAAAGATATTTCCTACTTTTTGATTTCACTTATTTTTACCCTTAAAAAGGCAAAAGAAGTATAATTAAAAGAAGGAGTAGTTTTTATAGCTTGTTTAGCTAGTTTGTCTGCTTCTTCATTTCCAATTATATTAATATACCTTAGTACCTACTTAATTGCAATACTAGCTCCTTTACTAATTAAAGTCTTAGAAGCAGTAATTGCAGTAATTTAGTAGTTTTATCCTAGGCTATTTAAGGGAGTTTTTAATCTTTAAATAGCCGCTTAATTATTTGAAAAAATTGTAAAAATATCCCTTTCTTTTGCTATTAAGCTTACTTTTAAGATTGCCTTAGCTATAGCTTTAAGCTCTCTATTATAGATTAATTTTAAATTTCCAATATTTACTCTATTAAAGTATTCTAGTAATTTGGAATAAATGGGTCTTTATATAAATATAGAGCGTAGCTATAACCAATTCTATTCCCTCCGGCTATTTAAGAGCCGTTAGTATAAATCGATAAATTATTAGTACTATAGATATTTTATAAATATTATAAGTATTATACTACTTCTTCTTTTTTTAATAGTTTAGATATTTCGATATTATAAGGCACTTCCTTTTCCTATAGGGCAAAATAAAAGCGCCTTATTATCTCCAATGAATCTAAATCGATTAAGAAGTATATCGATTTAATTAAGCTCTCAATTTGAGAAGAGGATTTTATATAGAAATTTTCATCTATGATAATTTCCTCTTCCTCTTCTTTAATTATTTGAATTGTTTTTTAAACTTCTACCCTAATAGGGTGTTTTAAGCTTAATTTCAAGGAATAAAGTGCATAGCGTTTAATACTATAGTTTAGCCTTATTTATAGTAGTAATAGGGCCGATTCTAGTTCTATTAGGATAAAAGGGGCTATTTTAAAAACCCTTAATATTTTTCTATAAGCTAGATTTTATATAGCTTATAATAGTTTTAAAATCGCCTTATTTTTATATTAAGGTTTCTATTAGAGTATAGAACTATAGTTTATAATACTTATAATATAGGCTAGGTATAATTGATATATTGCATATAAGGAGAGACCTTTTGTAATAGAAGCTAGTCTATTTATATAGTATAACATTTGCTTTCCTTAAGAAGTCCTAATTGCTTTATATTCTTTAAATTATTGATTCGAGTTAAAATAAATCCCTAACTATTTGATTAACTTTTTTAAAGCTAATATAGTATTATCTAAAAGTCTAATCGATAGGGGATTTCTATAGAAAAAATAAATTAATTCTATTTTTTTAATATTAAAGTTAATTGAATATTATTCCCTTAGATTAATTAAATCTTTTACCTCTCTTTTAAGAATATTGATATTATTCTTAAAACTTAAAGAAGAGGCTATAAGACTTAAATCATTTATATAAGACTATGGTTTAATATTTTAGGATTTAAATAGGTCTCGAATATAAATTAAGAATAAAATCGGTAAAATAGGACTTCCTTAAGGAATACCTATATTAATAGACTTAAATTCCTTTATTTAGTTATTAAAGGTAAGTCTAAGAGTACGGTCTTTTAAGAACGATTTAACCTATATGATAAGATTAATAGGGAGATTTAGTAAAATTAGAATCTATAATAGTCTGTTTTTCGCAATATAATCAAATGCGCCCTTAATATTAAGGAATAGTATACTTGTTTTCAGCTTATTTGTCTTATTCAGCTCTACTTCATTTTATAGGAGTAGAGCCGCGTCAATAGCCGATTTATATAATCTACTACTAATTTGAGAATAGTATAATAGAGTAGTAGTTTCGGCTAAATGACTAAGACGATAGGCTAGTATTCTTTTAGAAATTTTATTAAGATAATTAAGTAGTAATATAACTCTTTATGCTTTTGGTTTTGAATAGTCTGGTTTTTTAAGCTTTTTAAAAATAAATCCAATAGCTTATTTTTATACTTTAGGGTAGTAGCCTTAGTTTATTAAAGACGAATAGACCTTAAAAACACTTTTAGAATAGTTAAATAAGCTTAAATAATTATTTCTTATATAATAAAATCTAGTCTTAAGGTTCTACCCTTTATCTTTAAAGTATATGCATTTTTAATCTCAATTTGCGTTAATAATAACTAACTCCACTTATTACTCTTATTTAAATAATTAATATCATTTTCTAACGCTTATAGATTTAGACTATTAGAAATAGGTAGAGTTAGAAAGAGAGTACTTCTAAAGATATTACACTTTTTTTAAAAAGTCGATTCAAGCTCTTGAGTATTAAAGTCAAATAAACTAAGGATTAATTAAGAGCTTAATCCCTTAGTATATAATATAGCTTTAAATATTAACTAGGAGTCCTCTTTTTCTAAGAATTGGTTCTAGTGCTTTGTTTTTACTATTTTAATTGAATTAAAATACATATTTCTAGCTTGTTTTAGTTCTTATTAAAAAAGAGTATACCCTAAGGATTTGCTTTTATAATAGAATCGTTATATGATTTTATATAGATTTTTTAAATCCTTATTCCACTAGGGTTTACTATTTATAAATATCTTAAATTTAGGTATTACCTTATCTATAGCTTTTATAAATTTTATAGTAAAAGTATTTACTAGGTCTTTTAGTTCTTAATTTGTATTAAAATCTTTAGAATATTCGAAATCTAAGAAGGCGTTTTTAATTATCCTTTTAAATTTTTCCTAATTTAAATTTTTTATATTATATCGTAGAACAGTAGGATAAGACCTAGTATTACTAGTACTAGCAGTAATAGTAAATAGAACCCCGAAGTGATCAGAACCTAAATCTGGCATAGTTTGCCAGTCTACGATTTTATTTATTATTCCTTAAGTAGCAAATGTTAAATCAATAATAGTGAGAGTTATTATATTTAATTTAAAATAAGTTCCTTCCCTTAGAGTATTGTTGCGCCATGAGGAGCCTCAGGCGCTGAGGCCTCTGAGGACTGGCTTATTTAATATACCCCTGAAGTGGCCACGGAGCATTTCTATAAAGGGAGCTTAGATATATAGTTAAAGTAGAATTTTATAAGCTTCTACTACTACTAGGAATCTACTTCTAAATATAGTACGATAGTTATTAGTACTATTCGCGACTCTTAGGAGCAAACGATTAAAAATCTACTATGTTTAAAGGCTTCTTAAAGAGGTTTTACTACTATTTTCATTTATTCTCCCTTGCTTATATGCGTTATACGACCTGATTTGACGTTCTAATGCTCTTAGCTAACTAATAGAACCTATACTTCCTACTATCCTAGTTAATATAAGCGAATACTAGTAAAAAGAAGCTTAGGAGCTTAGCTCTAATAGAGTTATACTCTAGGATAGGAAGTTATAGCGCATTTGGTATGCTAAGCTAGAGTTTTAGGCCGAATTTCTATAGTTTTAGAAGTATATAGAAAAGCTAAGATAGGTTAATAACCTTAAACTATATACTATAGAGACGGGAAATCAAGCTCCGCTCTATAAGAACGAAGCTCTATACTTATTAGATCTAGAAATAGAATTGCCGTAGCTTGAAAAAATAGTGGAAGGATAGGACTAGAGAATATTATAAAGCTATTGCAAGTTATACTAATAGTAGGAAGCTACCGATTAATAAATGCTAGCTCTAGCACTACTTGCGAAGATAATAGCTAAAGATATAAAGCTAAAGTATAAAATGGTAGTAATGCAATACAATCTTATAGTAGAAGTGTAGAAAAGGAATAGGAGCTTTTATATTTAGTTATACTATTGGATTATTAAGATAGTATACCTTATGCTACTTTAAGTAGTATAATATAATTATAAGGAAGTAGGGAAACTGTCAATTTAATAGATTATAAAGCACTTGCGCAAGGAACTAGCCCCTTTTAAGGTTAGTATAATAGAGTCAATTCAAGAAGACTATAATAATAAGCTCTTTAAAATAAGGAGTAGTAAAGTAGAACTGAAGACCTGGCTTGCTAGCTTTAGGGAGATCTACTAGGAAGTACAAATGTATAGAATCCTAAAGGTTTAAGGCTCCTTTATAATTACGAAGTTTCTATAGTTAGTTTACCGCTAGGCTTTTACTTAGTCTTAGCAAACCTAGGCAAAGCTTATTAAAGATAATAAGCTAGGTTTAAAGTATAAAAAAGATATAGTCTATTATATTAATTAATTCTTAAGCTTAATAGAGCAAAGTCTTATAAGCTCTTTATTAAAGGTAACCCTTAGAGTATATGCCTCGCTTAAAGGAGTAGGCGATTATACTAATTTAAGAGCATTAAGTAAAGGTAAGGCGAAAAAGACTTTTAAAAGGAGCGTTAAAAAGTACCTTTACCCTTAGGTTAAAAATCACTTTTAAAACTTAAAGGAGTATAATAGGCTGAAATACGCCTTAACTAGCGCTAAGGAAGGTACGTTTCAAAACCTTTCTAGCTATAATAAGGTTAAAAGAATATATAAAAACCTTGCTTCCTTAGAATAGAGAGAGCTTTAAGCTAAGCTCTCTTATATTAAATACGCTCTTATAAATTAATTTAAAGAAAGAATATCTACTAAAGCTTTAAAGAGTGGCAAATCTAAGATTATAGCTGCCCTTTTAAATCTAATTCTCTTTAAAGACTTTACCCTAGGAATATACTCTACCCTTAAAGCTCCTTATGCTCTCTTGAATATAACCCTACTTGATAACTGCGACGCAACGCACCTTATTAATTAAAAGGAGCTTTTAGTTCTTAAATTATTGAAAATCGTATATCCTTAGGACTATATAAAGGCAAGGAGCTTGAGTCTGCTAATAAAGGAAAGGGGTATATGTCTAATAAAAGGGGTTCTTACTAATAAAGGAGACTTAAAGCTTAAGAATATAGTGCTTATAAATGGGTTTAATATTAATATTATCTCAAAGCCTCTTTTAAAAAAGGCTAAGGTATAGTATATAGGCTTAAACGCAACGCTTTAAAGGGGTATAATAGATAATAATATAGTTATAAAGTAGCTAAAGCGTAGGTCGAATATTATAGTATTTGAATATAAGCCTATCAACTTTTATAATACTCTTAACTTACTATGCTATACTTAACCAACTTGCCTAGCCTTTCCTACTTTATAATAGCGTCTGTAAAGCTAATATAAACCCTTAAGGAGCAGCGTATTCCTAAAAGCTAAGAACGATTCAGCAGATATTTAGCACCTTCGATTAGGCTATTTAAAAGCAGAGGCATTTAAAAAGCTTATATAAAGTATAAAGGGGGTAAAGATTAAAAGGAAGCTATAAATCAATTATAAAGCTTACGCTTAGGCAAAAGCTAAGCAAAAGCCTTTTAAAAGAGAGTCAGATTTCAAAGCTCTAAGACCGTTCTTTAAGTGCTTCTAAGACCTATTTAACTATAGTATATCAAGCCTCTCTTTAGAAAGCTGGCTTCTCCTAATTAAGGATGAATTTAATAAGAAGTTATTTAAATATACTCTACTCTATAAGTCCCTAATGCTAGTTCTAAGAGCTTTTTAATCTTTTAAAGTATAAGTAAAGCGCTATTACTACCTCTTCCTATATATTCTAAAGAGCGATAATAATACCTTAATATTTCCCTTATAAGGAGTATCGAAATATAGAAAGTAGTGCGAAGCTGAAGGTATAGAGGTAGAAGTCACTTTATCTTATACTTATAAACTAAATAGAGCTTTTAAAAGAGCGGGAGTAGAGATTATTAAAAAGGCATTTACTATACTAATTTCTACTAACCTTTTAAAGCACCTATGGCCTAAAGCTGTACTAGCCGCAATATACCTTTATAATATCGGCCTATTAAAGTGCAAAGGATAGAAGAGTTTAAATAAGGTGCTTTAGCTTTAATTTAGATAATACTTTAAGTAGTATAATCTATAGATTATTATAAAGCTTACTACTGATTTAAGACTAAAATAGGAGGGTATAAAAGCGTATAAAGCGCGCGCGTACCTATTAGCAAAGGAGAGGGAAGCTCTAAAGAATAAGAGAGCTTTTAAAACTATACTATAAGGATATATTAGATACCTAATTAGTTACTGCGCCACTAATATATATAGGATTTAAGTGCCTAAGCTTTAAAAGGTTATAATCTTTTAAAACGTTAAGTTTAATAAGTCTAAATTCTACTTTAAGGACTATGAAAAGGTGGCTGGCCATCTACTCTTAATTATTAAAAAGATTATACAAATAATTAAGGAGGAGGAGGAGGAAGCTTAGGATACTGAGTTAATTGTCGAAAACGTAAAGGAAGCTTTAGATAAGCAGCCTGCGGATAACCTAGTAGGGAGTAAGCCTATTAATCTTTTACTAATAAAAGCTTTAAGTTCAGATCTATCGAAGGCTATTATCCCTTATAAGGCTACTTATAGCGTTTCTACTTTAGCTACTTAAGAGCAGCTGCTTAATAGTAAAGGGTTAGATGCTTTAAGACAACTATTAATAGTTAGGAGGAGTGTCGAAAGCGATATTATAAATGCTAGTTCCGCTAGGGAGCGTAATACCAGGCCTTTAGTTGCTATATAGACTAAGTAATCGCAAGGGCAAGAGCAGGCCCTTTAATTACTAAAAGCTTTACTATAGGCAACTAGTAAAGAAGTACGCTAGCTCTTATTAAAAGCACCGATCGATCGAGAGCTACGCTAGGATATAGAAGCTCTTAAGGATAATACTAAAAGAGGGAGCTCTTTAAAACTAATAGAAGCTTAGCCTAAAGTACTCGATATAAGGGCCTTCCGAAAACGCAAGAAGCTTAATAAGGAGTAGGAAATGGTACCTATACCGCTCTATAGGTCGAAAAGGAGAAGAGGGAGTAGGAATACTATATATATAATATATATTAAGGATCTCCTACTAGCCTTTAAAGAACTTAAAATATATTAGTTAAAGTAGGTAAATAGCTTTATATCGACTTTCTAGCTAAGTTAAGAGCTTGCGAGAACTAATAGAGAAGAGTATAAAGTAGTATATTGCATTATTGCTATAGCGACTTAATCTAAAAGCTCTAGAGGAAACTCTACCCTTTTAATTCTACCTTAAGACAAGCTTCCTAAAGCGCTAACTTATTAAAAGGAGCTTGCAAATCACCCTTTTAAAGAGCAATTTAAAGAGGGAGCTAGAACTAAGATTAGGAACCTAGAAGCGCGCAATTGCTAAAGAGTGATCGATAGAAGCGAGGCTACTATAAGGCCTATACTACTAAAGTGGGTCTTTAATTATAAGCTAAGCTCCTTTAAGGAGATTAGCCGCTTTAGGTCAAGAATAGTAATAAGGGGAGATCTTTAAGAGGAAGCTTCTATTTTCTCTACTTATACTGCGACGCTTGCATTAAGATCTTTTAAGGTTATAATAGTAATAGCTGCTAAATTTGATATAAAGCTCTGATAGTTCGATATTATTAATGCCTTTATAAATGCTAAGAGAGACCCTTAGAGCGCACCAGTTGTTTGCTTCTTATTAGATGGTTAGAAGTAGAAAGATAAGGTAGTAGAGCTCGATCGCGCTTTATATAGCCTTCGAGACTCCTTAGCGCTTTAGTATAAGGATTTTACTAGTACTCTAAAGTCTCTAAAGCTTACCCCTCTTAGTAAGGAGCCTTATATATTTGTTAATAAGGATAGGACTGTGTTTATAGCCTTCTATATTAATAATATATAAGTAATATACTACTCCTCTTATATAGAAGAAGCTTAAAAGACTATAGAAGGACTGCGCAAAGCATACAAATTGACAGCTATAGGAGATATTAAGTAGTTCTTAAAGGTAAGAGTCTCTTAAGATAGGAAGCAGGGTATAATTACTCTACTCTATAACGCTTATATTAAGAAGATAGCAAAGAGGTTCGGCCTTAATATAGGGCGTTTCCTTAGTACGCCGCTCCCTTACTTCGAACTTAAAAAGAACTATGAAATAGCTTCCTACTTAAGAATTAAGGAGTTCTAGGAAAAAGTAGGCTCTGCCTTATATATAGCTATTATACTATACCTAGATATAGCTTTTGCAATCGCCTAGCTATCTTATTTCTATATAAACCTAAGCTCTAAATACCTTAAAGCTATTAATTAGATAATATGCTACCTTTTTAGTATACGCTTTTTAGGAATCACTTATAGTCGATTTAGTAGATCAAATAACCTAGTAGTATCGTTAGATGCTTCCTTTGCAAATGATCTAGAGATAAGGCGCTCCTCTTACGGTTTTATTATATTCCTATTTAAAGGAGCAATCATTTAAAAAGCTTTAAAGCAACTTATAATTACTACTTCTACTATAGAGGCTAAGCTCTTAAGAGTAGCGCATATAGCGAAGGAGATGATAGCTTTAAGGAGGTTCTTTAAGGAAATAGAGCTTAAGGTGGAAGCTCTATAGTCTATATTTTGCGATAATCAATAGATAATACGACTTATTATAAGAGACTTTTAAAGGATATCTATAAAGCTCTAATATATTAATATATATAATATATAGTTATAATAGGAGTATTAAAAAGGGAGCTTTTAAGTAGCCTATCTCCCTACTAAGGATATGTACGCAGATGGCCTTACTAAAAACCTTCTTTGATAAAAGTTCGAGAGCTTTATTAACCTTTTGAACCTTTAAGACGCAAAAGGTCTAATCGAAAAGCTAGCATTTTAAATGCTCTATAATCCTTTCATATCTCCTTTATAATAGCAAGTGGGAAGGAAGCGCAAGATAGGGTTCAATTTTCCTTATACTAATATATAAGGAGGCTTAAAACCAACTCCCTTAGATAATCAGAACCTTTAATAGCTTTGCGAATAATATAAGGGCGCGTCCTTGCTAAAAAGCAACTGACTCCTCTAGTGGCATAGCCTTAGGAGCCGCCTGGGGAGCAACGCTAGGAATAACTATAGGTACGCCATAAGCTGCCGTAGGGGCAGGAGCCTTAAAAGCCTCTGCGAGGCAGGCGGCGAGGCCAAGAGGTGCTATAATCGGCGGTAGCAGGAGCTCTTAACTAACTGGTTCTAGGAAGCTATTAGCTATAGTATAAGAAAGCTTATAATTAATATACCCTTTAATAATACTACCTCCTTTATCTCTCTATAGTGCGCCTTCCGAAGCTCTTCTCTTACCTTCCTTTTAATAGCAGTAAGGCCTTAAACTGCTTATTAGTAGCAAACTACCTAAAGGGAGCTTAAGAACGCACTGCGGCGTTACTATCGTTCTCCTTTAATAAGAATATATAATCTTCCTATGCCTTTAAAGCACTAATAGGAAGCTTCTAATACGCGTAGCCTCCCTTTGTATAATAAAAGCAGTATACTCTTACTATACTATTGAAGTATACGCCAGCCGACTTCCTAGCTAGCGAGCTCTAAACGCACCCCTTATATAGTATATTCCTTATTAGCCCTTGCTCCGGCTTGCGGCAGGAGGAGGGAACTGCAAAGGGGACCGCTGGTATTCTAGGAACTACGGCCTAGGGGGTAGCGGGGAGGGGAGGGAGCACGCTTCCTCTTAGGAATATTATTATATTGAATGTCTTAGGCGCATTATTATCTTGCTATCTGCTGCGTCGAAAAGCTCTAAGCTATATTTAAGTATAACGACTTCGCTATAAGTCTTAAGCAGGAGTAAGGGAGTACGATTAAGAAGCTTATAGTAGTAGCCCTAGTAGGGCGCTCCTTAAAGTTATTATTGCTATTCTCCATTTTAAAGTGATTATTTAAAGAAGTATAAGGAAGGAAAGCTTTATAAGGGAAAACGCGTACTTTTATAAGCGCGCTGCCTTTATTGACTTTCCTTTATCACTTAAATTAACTTCTATTCTATAGAGGAAGTACTTAGAACCGCGCTCCCTCTTTTATTTATTATAGCTTTATTAAGCAATTTTCATTATTTTAAAAGCTAAGGAGTATAATAAAGGAGTCTTATATACTAGATCTAGCGCTATTTATAGCTAAGCCTAGCTAAGAGCTGCTTCTTACCTAGGGGGTGTATTGCGCTATAAGGAGCCTTAAGCGCTGAGGCCTCTAAGGACTGGCTTATGTAATATACCCCTGAAGTGGCCACGGAGCACTTCTATAAAGGGAGCTCAGATATACAGTTAGAGTAGAATTTTACAAGCTTCTGCTACCACTAGGAATCCACCTCTAAATACAGCACGACAAGTATTTAATAGATATAAAGAGTATTTCTCTATAATATCTAATAAAATTTAAGCGTAATAATCAGTTTCTCTAAAGGGGTCCTACCAAGGGTAATATATATTAAAGTCTCTTAAAAATATTAAATCCTTAGAAAATGTTGAGATAGGTGATATAGCTATCACTCCGATGTATTATCATATAACCCTACTGCTTAGTCAGTAGGATATTGATATATATATAGCTATAGGGAAGAAAGGGGTAACCTTCCTTCTTTAACTCTTATTAATATATTGACTATCGACCTTTAGAAGCCTCCTTTACCTACTGCGCCGACTTACTTAAGCTTAATAGGTTATAAGCCTTAGCTAAACCGATAATAGATTATTGACTTCCCTTAGAAAGCACTTGCGCTGCAACTATTAATAGGAAGTTGAATAAGACTTATAGTAAAAGGCGAGCAATTGGCGAATAGGAGGTATGATTCCTTATTTAGCTAACCTATATTACAAAAGGTATAATTCCTTGCTCTATAACCCTTTAGTACTATAAGAGGTATGATTCCTTACTTTACTATATTTTATAAGAGGTATGATTCCCTGTATTATAGCTTAAAAACCCTATTCGATAAGAGGACTTCCTCCTTATTTAATACTTTTATAATACCTGCTATTTAATCATTTCGACTTTTCGATAGAAGGAGTGCCTTTAACTATTTAATTTATTTGATTTTAAACGCAATTCTATTTAAAATGGCAATAGCTTCCGATTCCGATCGAAACACTAGGCTTAGAGACCTCTAACTCTTTTAAAAGAACTAGTAATAATAGTTCGACGATTTAGAGCTTTACTTTAAAAGCAAAGGCATTAAAATAGCGATTTAAAAGACACTTATTAAATATATAAGAATAGCCTCTTATACTTCTTTTACTAATTCGTCTACTTCTACTTTAATAGCTAATACAACTATTAAGGATTTGCTAAATATATTAAATAAGCTTAGCTTAAGAGCCTTAGTAGATAATAATTAAGAATTTTAAAGGCAGATTTTAAATATAAAAAAGGAAAAGGAGTATAAGCTAGCCTTAGCTAAATGCAAGCTTAAGATTAATAGAGGTTTAAGTAATAAAGACTAAGATTTTATTCGAGTTTATAATAATACAAAGATAAGATAGGATACTTTAAAGGTAAAATACTTTTAAATAATTACCTTTAATACCTAGTATCTATTATAATAGATCACTTTATTTTAATATAAAAAAGATAAAGATAATAAGGATATAGATATAAATATAGACTTTGCTTAATCTATACTATGTAAAGCAAGGAGGAGAGTAAGAGCTATAAATCTTAAGATAGCTATAACTTTTAAAGAAACTTAGCTTTTTAATTTCCTACTTAATAGCCTCCCTCTTAAGTTTGCTATTGTAAAATAATCTCTTCTTATTTAACCTAACCTTAAGATCTATAAGAAGATCGACCTCCTTCAAACTATCGAGTAAGACCTTAAAGGACGCTCTAAATCGGCAAATGCTGCGTTATAGGGCAACGATAAGCTTAAGAAGAGGAAGGAGCGTAGGACAAGCCTTTAAGCTTATTAAAGATGCTACTTTTATAATAGAACTTATAATATTACTAATTATAAAGTTAGAAGGCAACTGATTAATATAGTCGCTAGCTTTAATATTAAAAAGCAATTAAAGCAGAAGTTAAGAAGCAAACTGCCCTTATCCTATTAAAGGCCGCAACTATTAAAGAAAGGCAAAGGAAAAGGCTATTTAGCCAGAACTTTAGCAAATACCTTTAATAATAATAGTAGGTTATTTAAATCTAAATCCACTTTTAATAATTCAAATAATAATTATAATAAAGATACTTATATTTTAAAAGCCGATCTTTATAAGATCTTTAAATCCGATTAGTATAGTAATACTAGTTATATAGCATATATGATTAATAAACCCTATCTATTTAAAGGCCTACTTATTAAAATAAAAAGGCGTTCTATTAAAGTTAGTAGTAAAAGGTTATATATAAACTTAATAAGTATAGTAAAGATAAATATTGCTAGCGTTTCTTTTCTTTTATAAAATGTTCTCTTTATACCTAGCT
>JAENRP010000625.1:0-14805 GCA_024741835.1 Diplocarpon mali | reverse complement strand
ATTATAACTTATATATCCTTTTAATTCTTATACCCTATTAAACTCTCTTATTTATACTCCTTATCTTTCATAAGTAATATGCCTTTAAAGAACTTATAAATGGTTTTATCTATTATAATAAAGGATAAATAAGCACTAGTTATAAACTTCTCTTAAGATAGTAGAGCTATTGCATTATTAAAGAACTTTAAATCAACCTATATAGCCTTAGGAGATATAAAGTAATAAAAACTCCTTTTAGCTTACGCAAATGCTATTAATAACCTTTCAACTTAAGTGGCCCTTAGAATTCTCTAATTTAACAACTTCTTAATTAAAGAATTAAGACTAAAGGGAATCTCTAAAGAGGAATTCTTAGCTGACGTAGATTAATATATAACCTTGGCCGATACTTTCAAAATAGATTAAGATAAAAGAGAAGAATCTATTTGACGATTGGATAATTTAGCTATTAATAAGAGAGGACTCTTATTTTATTCGCACTTTTTAACAAATATTAATTCTAATAATAGAAGATAAGTATTATTAAAAATTCTTAAGGAAAATACTCTTACTGCTAAAGCTATTTAGATTCTTAATTTCTTTATTATTTAAAAAAGAGTAGCAAAATTCTAAGGCAATCGAATTCGCAGTTGCAGATTTATAGGCCTATCTAATATAGTACTTATAGCAGCTGATAAAGCTATAAAAAGATTAAATTAAGCTATAGATATTACCTTACTTAATAGTACTATTATTAATATACTAGGGCTCTATGCTTCTGCTTATAGTTTGCTTATTTTAAAAGAGAATTAGACTCCTATAATAGGGTTTAGATGAGATTTCTTTAATAATAAAGAAGGGAATTGGTTATTTATAATTAAGTCTACTTTAAAATTCGCTTCTTAACCTAAAGATATAATAAGTGCTAAACTATATAATTTGACTTGCGGTCTTAGACTAAGAGTTAGAAATGAGAATTTTAGAACTAGACCTAATTTGCCTCTTATTAAAATGATTTTAGAAACTGCTGCTAAACAAACTGCTTAAACGCTTAGCGCAGCCTCTTTAGAATTTTTAAAATCTTTAAGGGACTCTCCTTTAGCTAAACAACCTATTTTAACTTAACCTTTAAGAAGGATAGATTATTCGATAGCCACCTTAGCTAATTTGCAATTTAAAACTAAAGGATTGCGCGCTTGCTTAAACTCCTTCTTTAATAACTTAAAGGAGCTAGTTCTTAACTTCTTTATATTTATATATAACTGTTTTAGAAATAATAATATAAGGAAAGACCTTATTCCTATTGCTCTAAAGACAATTAAGAGAGCTATTAAATAGATTTAATAGCTTATCTTAGATAAGTTCGCCCTTATAGATATTATTCAATTCTTTAATAATTATAAAAGTTAAGAACCTAGTCTTTTAGATACTAAGCGAGACTATTTTATCTTATAAGAAAGAGAATGCGAAGAGGAATCTATTAATTAAGATATTTGTAATTATAACAATATGCTTCAATCGGTTATTCTCAACCTTAAGCTTAGAGAATAATATAATATTTAAGTATCCTTTATAATAAAAACTCGCTTTTAATAGTATCTTCCTAGCGTAAGAATCGAAGGGAGAAGACTTTGCAACCTTTATATTCGCTCTCTTTTAGTTTACTATAGTCTTAATTATAAAGGATTTAATATTAATAAAACTATTAAATACTTTAAACTTTTTTATATAATAGAAGATATTGATCTTTTTCTAATCTACTTTAATAATCAATTCTTTATCTCTTTAAGGATATGCAAATCTAACCTATTAATAATAGAGGCATCTTTAAGTGCTGCAAAATTCAAGGCTGATTCCGAAGCCTTAAAGGCGTTAAAGCCAATTGAATAGAATAATTCTTTCTTTTCGATATTATTAAGTAATAAATAGCAAGAGGAAATAGAAAAAGAAAGGTCAATTGTAATACTTAAACCCTTTAGATGCCGCTTCCTAATCGATAATTTTACTATTAATAATAGTGCTTTTATAAGTATATTCCTCTCTATTATAAGATAAGAAGTAGAGATATACCTTTATTACTTCTACCTTATAGATAACGCAACCTTTATACCTTTTTACTTTCTTTATAATATAATATTCAATCTTACTTAATAAGTCCTTTAAATGCATTATAGACTCTACCTCTTAGCTATAATAGTAAAAAGTAAAGGAGCCTATCAGCTTATAGCCTATCCTAAACCTCTTTAATTAATTGGCCTTAGTCTTTATAATTAAGTCGTTTTAATAAAGAGAAATGCAAGTACTATTAATAAAGAAATTCCGATTTTTACTTGCGGTCCTGGCCTATGAGTTAATTTTATTAGAAAGCAAGTCTTAGATTATTAGATTCTATTAATCGGATAAGGGCCAGCTACTAAAAGCCTTAATAGGTAAGTCGGCTCTTAATTAAATATAAAACTCACTCTATTTGTAAAGAAGATAAGTCGATAGACTTCCTAAGCACTTAGTTCAAAATCTCAACTAGCTTATATAATTATAAAAATAAAGTAAAAAGAGATCTTATAGCCTATTACTAATAATAGTAACCCTATTATAGTAATAATAAAATAAGGGCACCTTCTTAAAATGCACTTAGATAAACTTTATAAAATTAGTAGCTTTATAGCCTTTTGTAATAACTATATAGCTATTTGCAATAAGAATACTTTGAAAAATAAGATTCGAATCTCTGATCTTATCTTTTTAATCTCTGCTTTAAAGCAACCTTTAGTGCTTAAATAGATTAAAATAAGCAAAACTACTATACCTTTTAAGGCAGCTTTTCATCTTAAGAACTGCAGCAGCCTCTTTAAAGCTATTATTAATTGATGCTCTTAAATGGATCTATCAGTTATAATTAAAGTATAGGAGTTATTTCTTCTTAATAAAGACGAATTGAAAATCCACTTTACAAAATATAATCAAAAGCTCTTTAATACCCTTATTAAAGCCTAGACGAACGTTATAAATATTAAGTCGCTTCTTTATAGACTTAAGTTTTAAGGATAATATAATAAAGTAAATGCTATCTAAGAGCCTAATATATTAATTAATAAAGGCATTATTATAAGAAAATTCAGAAAAGAGAAAAATTAAGATACTATTATAGCATTAGACCCTAATTTAGGAACCAATCTCCTATTTTTACCCTTAAGCTTAAAAACGCCAAGACTGACTTACAAGCCTGGCCTGCGAGTGAGGTTAGACTTAGCTAGCTTAAGCCTTTAAGATGGTTCGGATGAACCTTAGTTACTAAATCTAAGGGTATTAATAGAAGATCCTTTAAGAGAGGTCCCTAAAGTTAAGAAATCGCTAAGAAGTAAGAATTAACGCAAGAGAAGAAGACTCTAAAGTGATAATATAATTAATAATTAAATCAGACGATCTAAAGAATCGAGTCTACCTCCCTTTTTTTTTAAAAACCATTTAGAGAAATTGCAAATTGGAAGTTGAATTTTTAGGATTATCTACTTCTTATATACCTATATCCCTTTATTCTTAACCTATTATTCTATTCTATATATATTCTTTATTTTACTTTACTCTTTATATAATTCATTCTTCGATTATTCCCTTTGTATACAACTTTCTAACGCTTACCTTTAAAATATTATCTTTACCTTTAACGAATTATCATTTACTAATTATAGGTCCTTATATGCGTTACACCTTACTTTTGTTCCTACTTCTAGCCTCTTTATACCCACTTTTTCTTTATGCATTAGTACAATTCTATCTTTATAAATAAACCTCTCCTTATACTATGATTATACTTTTTTTTTTTTTTTTTACCTTTTCTATAACCCTACCAAACCCTAGTACTAGTACTAGTAATACTACTACTACTATCTTCTATTATTAATTCTTTCCTAATATAAGCTTACCGTCTTATTAATCTGCCTTAAATAAGCTTCTATAAGTTCTATTATCCTATCCTTGCCAAATAATTCATTATAGTACTATTGAGCTTAAGTAAAAAGGCCATACCTAAGAAAAATATATCAGTTGTTGCCTTAGGCAGTCAATTAATAAATACCGCTAGTAATGAACTAATACTAAAGGGTAGCTTTTTATAAGATAGAAAAGCTTTAAGATTATTAGAAGATATTATAACTACTTATAAAACGTTAGGTGAAATAGAGCAATAAGTATTCCTAAATTCGTCTATTAAAGTACTAAACTATAGAATTTCTACTATTAAAGAAGGATTTTTAAAGTTCGACGATTTTCTTAAAAAAGAGCTTAAGACCAAGGGAATCAATTAGGAGAAGTTTCTATAAGAATATTAGAGGTATGCTAATTCGGTTGATTTGTTTTAGAAGAATCGAAATAAGAAAAATGAGTATATGAAAAGACTGATGCAGTTTACAAATAGAATATGTGGAACGCTCTTTCGGAGCTACTTTATAAATGATATTACAGCTAATAATACTCTATAAAGACTCGGCAAGATTTTTAAAATATACTAACCTATAGTAAAAGCAATATAGGTATTAAATCATTTCACTATATAAGAAGGAATGAAAAAGCTGCAAGGAAATAACATTAAAAGTAGGAAATTTATAAGGTTCTTAAGCACTATTATACACTCTACTATTTAAACTATAAAAGACGATCCCTTATAGTATAATAATTTTACACTCTTTAATTAGACTATTTTAAATACCCTCAGCCTATAATAGTTATAATATAGTCTACTTATAGTAAGGGAGAAGATAGTCTATCTAGCTAAGTATATTATAAACTACTTTAATAATAAGATAGAAAGATAAGAGTTTATTATACCTACTGCTTAGAAAATACTACTACCCTTAGCAGATTCAACTAATAAGCCAAATTTGACTTATAGGCCTGGCCTATAAGTAGAAGCGCTATATAATAAAGATGCCCTTAAACACAAGTTACTTATAATACCTTATATATAAATAATAGACTACCTTAACTGCCAATTATCTAAGTCAGACGACTTTGATTCCCTATTTCCTAAAATCCCTTAAATACCTATAGTAATAAAATCGACTCGCGAGCCCAGCCTATAGGTCAATATATATAATATTATTAACTTAAATAGTAATTTAATAGATAAAGATAATAGCATAGCTACTAATATATTGGAAATTTTTAATAATAGTAAGAAAGATACATCTGACCTTATATAGACTTTTCCCAAAGACTTATAAAAGTTTATACTAGAATTTTATAAGTCTATAATAAAGCATTTGAAAAAGGAAGACTAAGAAGAAGTTTTATTAGCATAGGAAGGGATAGTAAGAGCTATTAAATAGATTATAAAGCTTTAAGAAGATAGATTTTCCGCTAATAATATTATATAGTTTTTCATTAAGTATAAAAAGCTAAAGGGTGATTACTATATTCTTAAAGAAAAATCAGACGATAGTATAATAACTATCTCTATAAAGTGCTATAAAGTCCCCTTTAATATTAAGATAATACTATAGTATAGCAATAGATTCAAGATTGTAGTAATATTAAAAATAAAGATACAACTAGGCAGATTTATAATAGGAATTTCTAAAGATACTAATAATAAAAAATTTTATACTCTCTATAAAAGATAATATGCGTAGTACTATAGGTTAGTATTAATAAGCCTTAATAATAAAGATATATCATCTAATATCTATAAATTTTATATAGCTCTAAACTTGAAATTGTTCTTACTATATCTTGAAAATCATACTATTATAGCTATTAGTAATAGAATAGCGAATTAAGTTAAGAAGGATATATCATTAGGCTTCTTTAAGTTTAGAGTAGCACCTAAAGCCCTTAAATTATTCTATAATATCGCTTAGACCCTGGCCTAATATAATGCTATACTAATTAATAATAGCTTGATATCGCTCTATAGCAAAGGCTTCTTAAATATGCCTAAGTTACTTAGCTATACCTTTTTAAGTACTATGCGTATATATAATTATAGTAATTGTAAAAAGAATTCATTTTTAATATTAGTATAAGAGGAGCTAGAAATATACTAATACTATTTCTAGACCTTAGATAAGAAGCTAAGCCCCCCCTTCGCCTTCCTCTATAATATAACTTATAGCTTAATATAGCAGACCTTAAGGATATACTATAGTCTATATCTTAATACTCTATTAACTTATTATAATTCTTTATATAAGCTAATAGTATATCCTAAGCTTATATAATTTATAAGCATTAATTACTATTTGCGAATTATTTCTATTAAGATTAATACTAACTCAAGATTCGTAAGGTTAATTCCTAGGCCTAGCTTGTAGGTTAATTCTCTTAATAGTAGAACTATTAACTATTATATAATTTCTACTACTAAACAATCGACTAAGGAATTTACTATATAGGAAAAGTCTTATAAGTTATTTATACTTATACCTTATTGCTTTAAAAACTCTTAGTAGATCTTGCTAAACCTAGTATAAAGCGCAGCTTAATAAAAAGAATTAAATATTAAGGATAGAACAATTCTAAAGGAGTATATCTCTAATAAAACTACTCTATTCTCTGTATTTATAAGATAAGGCACTTTTATTAACTTGGATTCTAATAGAGAGCCTAGGAAAGGTGGTTTTCTTACTATTAGTAATAACTATATAGAAGTTGTTAATAATAATACGCTTAAGAATAGAGCTGATTTAAAAGATTTCCTTATCAACTCTATTAATATAAAGAAGCCTTAATTATTAAGATAGGGCGTAATCTATAAATCTTCTGCAAGATTCCAAATAATAATCAAAATGATAAAAGGTAGTCCGTTATTAGAAGCCCTTATAAGCAGAAGATTATAAAACGATCTATTAATAGTAATAACTATAAAGGATTTGTTTGCAAAAGACGTATCTTAGCTAATAGCATATTTAAAGAAGTATAAATAAGAACTTTTTAAAGATTTTACTAATACTTAAAAGCTAATTTAATAACTAAAGCTATAGTTATATAATAATAAGTTTTAAATAAAGACTAAAGATATAAAAGATAATATCAAAGCTAATAATATAATTAATAAGACGATTCTATTTAAGAAGTATAGCATTAAGAAACTGTGGTGCGGTCGGCTGGAGGGCCTTTATTAGGTCGCTTAGGAGGCTTGCTAATATAGATGAAGATGATTGATTGTATTATTATCTAGTATATATATGGTAAGGAGACTTCGGAAAGAAAAGGGAGAGTCTATGACTTAGCAGGAGTTATATAGAGGGTCTTTAGAATAAGTGGAGACTCTGCCTATTTTATATAATATACCCCTTAGTTAGGCGATGCTCTTAGAATCGCTTAGCTATATAGATAAAATAAAAGAAAGAATGGCAGTTATAAGGAAAAGAGGCTCTATCTTACGTACTACCCTTTTAAAGGTCGTTTCTTTTAGAATAAGAAGGGTTGCTATAGGCAATAAGCGCGCTTAAGAATCTTCGCAATTCTACGCTAATACTCTATTAAGCTTCCTATAAAGTATTTCTATTATAAAGGTTCTCCTTCCCTTCTTTTAAAAATAACCCTCTTTTATTATTTAAAAATATCATCTTTATACTAATAATTTTTAAATATAGAAGGAACTCCTGCTTATTATAGCCTCGGCCGCCCTTGCAAAGTAAGACCCTTAGAGTCCTTATACCCTGCGTTATACTAACTTTGCGCTAGGTTGCTAGCGCTCTTTTAAGAGCTATAACTTTGGCGCGATCGTCCTAGCGCCTGCTAGGCAATAAGCCGCTGCTGCCGTCGCCCTTGCTACTACCGCCGCTCCTATTGCCGCTGCTGCTACTTAAGAGCCCTGTCCCTATTACGCGCTATATGCCTAAGCCTATAATAGAGCGCGATAACGCATGCGTGCGTTATATTATATATAAGAGTACTAGCAATCTCGATTATTAATGCTTTAATAGTACCTTTAGTGCGCGTTGCGTTTATTATATAGTGCTAAGCAATAGCTGCTAATAGGCTAGCAGACCTTTCCTCGCCTCTTAAGAGGCTATTATATCGGCCCGCGCCTGCGGCGCCTTTAAGGAGGAGGTAGTACTACTGCTTAATGTAGTAAAGGGTGCGCTCTAAAGCTTCTATAGTACGTTTATTAAATCTTATTAAGTTCTAAGCTGATTTTAAAAGATAGGAGCGATCGGACCCTAGTATTAGGAGGGCCTGCTACTCCTACGAGTAGTAGTATTGCTGCCTCCCTTGCTCTTAGCATACTATTCCTATTCGCTCCTAGGCCCTTCGGCTTAGACCTATTCGCCCCTACTATCGCTGCTGCTGCTCCTATCCTATCTGCTACTACTATTGCAGCTACTACTATAGTATCTCCCTTTGTCTCCTCTATCCCTACCCCTACTATCGCCGCTTATGCTATTGCTACCGCCCTTGCTATCCTCGCCCTTATCGCCCCTGCCGCACCCCTTGCCTTCGCCCCTGCTATTGCTAGTATATTCGCCAGCAGGCCTTTGGCCAAGGGAATGCCTCTAGGCCTCTCTTAAGAGGAGATTTATATAGAGCTTATAGCTATAGCTTCGCGGCTCCTAGCGTTAGTTAAAAGGATTTAAGAAAGGGTCGCGCTTTATAATAGCAGCTTAAGAACGTTACCTATCTTATATTTTTAAAAAAGGAGAGCTTTTATAGTACGCTTTATAAGAGAAAACAAATAAATGTAACTATAAGAGAGTAAGAGCTTATAAGTATAAGTCTTTTAATAATAAGTGACTACTTACTAGCAAGTGCGAGTTGCTAAATGATTATTTAAAAGCTTTAAAGGTTTAATAAATGAATAAAGCTCTTAAACTTCTAGCGGTCTAGGTTCTTAGTAAGCCTATTTATATATATCTCTTTAATAAGGAGGTAGATTATCTAAAAGCTTCCTCTCTAGTACTCTTAATGGATTTATATATTACTAATTTCGATATATTAAAGGCTTATCTTAATCTTCTCGTTTTCTATAATAATTAGCCAAATCGTCTATTAGTTATTGTAATATATATTCCATTTAAAGAGGGAGTCTATGCGAATCTCCTTAAAGAGGCATTTTATAGCTATTATCTCCTTTGCAATAGAAACCATACTATAGAGTTCTACTTTAGTAGAAGAGAGTGTAATAGTCGCTTGGCGATTCGCTTTCTAAATAATCGGTCCTTTAAATAAAAAGAAGATATATCTTTAAGAGGATCTGCGAGTCTCTTAATCATCTTTAAAAGAAGCATTTAAAGACATAACCAATTAGTATTCCCTAGCCTTAAAGCTATAGGCAATTCTTAAGAAGCGCGTACTATATAAGTATTAAAGCGTCTAGTCCGCAGTTAAGAGATGCTTAAAGCTTGGATTAATTAAGAAGAAAGATAGTTAGGAGGCTGCAAATGCAATATCTAAGCGTATTATAATTGCTATATAGAGAATAGAGCCTATTTTCTCTTAGTACTCCTTTACCTTTTCTAAGGAAGCTTACCCTAAGTTCTTAACAAACTCCTTCTTTAGTAATAGAGTATTAAGCACTTTCCCTATATTAGCTCTAAACTTTTAAGCGATCTTCTTAATATAAGTATTATAAACTAAGGAGATCCTCTTTGCCTTCTTATCCTAAATAATCCTTACTTTAAGGAATTAGGAGATATCTCCTATAATAGTAAGCTTATATACCTTCTTTAGGTCTTCAATTAGATAAGTCGCCTAATTTAAGTTAAAGGCCTTATATAATACTTAAATATTATTAATATAAAATGCTATAAAGACTATGCGATCCTTTATTATAAAAATATAAGGCTCCTTGCCTAGTAGCTTAAGTTAAAGGCCCTTAAGCATTCTTACAAAGTTCTTATACTATAGCACTAGAGAGTCTTTTAGCCTATAAAGCGCGCGGTCCAGTTCTACTACTATACTAAGGCGCTTAAAGCCATCTAATAGGAAGTATATAACTAAAGCACTCCTTAGGTCTTTAAAAGCATTAACGAATACGTTAATAATATCGAACTACTTTACTTCCATATTAAAGTATATAATAAGCGCTATTAGTACTCTAAAAGACCTTACTACAAGCGTAGCTATATAAGTTGAGAAAATTAAAGCTTTATCTTAGAGATCCCCTTATACAATTAGCTATAATCAGCACTTTAGAAGCTCGCTAGAGCTATTAACCTTATAGGTAAAAACCTATTTTAATAGTATTAGCAAAGGCTTTAAGTAATCCTTCTGTATAATTCTCTAGCAACTCCGAGATTCTAAATTCCTAATCTCCTAGCGCCCTCCTTCCTTAAATCATTCGCTAAAAGGGTACTTCTCTAAGTCCAGCTATCCTTTCAAAGGCTTTAGTAGAGAGCCTTAGTACTATAGGCAGTTAGGAGACTGCGCTCTATCCTTTGCCTAACTATCAACTATAGCTTTAATAATTATATAAACTATCAAATAGTCCTTCCTATCCTCCCTTATCTATTCGTTTGCTTAAAAGGTTGATACAAACTCCTATATATATAAGGAGCAAGGTAAATCAATATTGCTTTAAGAGAGTATATGCTTTAAAGTAGTAGCATATACTTTTGAAGTCTCTTATTACTTAACGCTTAAGTGTCTTATCTTCTTTTACTTAAGAAGAGGGAGTTCCTCCTTACGCTTTTCTCTATAGGTCTCCTCTTCTATTTTTATTATTGCTAAAGGTTCCTTTAAAAGTCTAAGTAGCTTTATCTCTTAAGCCTATAGTCTTTAAGCTAGTATTACAACTTAAGGTATTATATTATTAAGGCTTACTCCTTTTACTAAGTCGCTTCTTATAAGACTATTAAAGCTCCTCCCAGATCTTGGCAGTAGTACCTCTAGCCTTTTACTAGAGTTTACTAAGGCCTACCTTTATAACTAAAGACTTTATCTTAAAGCCTTTAAGCCATCTCTATTCCTATATAGAATAGCAGCTAAAGATCTGCCGATCGCCTTATAAAACTCGTTTTTAAAGACTCCCTTAAAGTCGTCTATAGTTCCTTCTTTAATAGGGCCTCTATAGGGAATTATCACCCCTAAGCTTTAGTCGCTATTTACCTTCTTAAAGACTGGCAAAGTGGCTTCTAATTCGCTTGCTTCTACCTTTAAGTTTCTAAGTAGGTCTCTTAAAGAATTTGGATTTAAGTTAAGGCCTTCTATATTATTAGTTAAAGGCTATAGAGTAGCATCGGTCTATAATATAGGCTCTTCTTATATAGCAGCTTCTTCCGCGGCAATTGCATTCGGCCTTGCGATAAGCTCTGATTCCTTAAAAATGCTTTTAAACTTAGCATCTTAAGCTCCCTCTCCCTCTTCGATCAATTAAAGGGTTATCTTAAGTTCTTAGCGCAATATAGGGTTTGCATACTCAGCTTTTAGACTATAGAAGAGGGACTTATCGAATTCGATATTATAAGTCATTATTACTCGCTAGAGTATAAGAACCCAGATTCTATAAATATTAAAGGTAATATATCTAACTAAGTAACCTAAGTGCCTTTATAATTCAATTTTAAAAGTTCAGCAATCCCTCCCTGCCTCCCTTTCTTTAATTAAAAGGTATACGCAAGCGCTATATATATAAATGCGACTCTAGTTAGGCTTTAAGCTTGCTATTATCTGCTTAATAAGCAGCGGCTTATAAAATCGAAAATACTACTTAAACTAATTATAAAGAGCCTCGCTTAATAAGATCATCTTCTTCCTAGCAAGTAGGGAGATATTATAAAGGTATATAGCAGCCTTTACAACCTCTAGCCAAAGGCTTACTAGAAGTCTAGCGTAGATCCTTATTTTAATAAAGTATTCAATCAACTCCCTTCCTACTTGCTCTATGCCTTTATTAAGTTGGTATATATAGGCAAGAGTAAGCTCTAAATCAATTCCCTCCTCTTTTACCTATCTCTAGTACTTTATAAGAGAGTCTTCCTTTAAAGAGATCACTAAAGTATTATTATCTTGCCTAATCTTGTAAATTAAAAGCCTATATTAGCGTTTTACCTATACTTCAAAAGCCTAAAGGACCTTTATAACTATATCTTTACCCTTTGATCTTAATAGGAATGTCTAAAGTATACCGCTATACTTATCCTTAATTAAAAGAACCTATAAGCAACTATTATATAAGTTGTTTAAAAAGTTAAAGAGATCCTAGGAGATCCTAAAGAAGGGCCTTAGAGATCGGTTCTCAAAGGTAGCATAAGAAATAACTTGCCTAGCAAATGCTACTACGCATATAAGGCACTCCAGCCTTTATATTCCCTTGATCTTCACTCCCTTAGTATACTTAACTAGCGCTTAGAAAGCCTTTGCGCTTAAGTGGCCAGCGCGAAGGTACTAAGTATACGTATTATTATCCTATACCCTAGTAGGTGCATAGCTAGATTAAAACCTATTATAAAGCGTCGTCTTAGCTATAGGGAATACTATTAAGGCAAAGAAGTTATATTAAAGCATATTTAAAAGATCTAAATAGTTAATAGGCTTATATTTAAAGAAAACGAGATTATAGTAACGCTCTAACTAAGCTCGCTTTATAGAGTCTTCAATACTCCTAGAGCGTAAAGTAAGGTCTACCCTAGAGTACTAAAAACCCTTATCCGCAAAAAGCCTCTTTAAGATAATATTAATAGTAAACTCCTTTATAATAGTAATATTGCGCAGCATCATCCTTATAAGAGAGCCGTCACGCTATAGAAGAGAGTCTACTATATATCTATTACCTCTTCTAATAATTAAGAGTCTTAAGGTACCTACTTTAATACATTACTATAAGTCGCCAAAAGGCTTAAAGGTGCCTGCGATAAGTAAATCCTTTGAATTAATAATATAAGTAGCTGCGTAATTATTAAGGAGCGTACTTAAAGAGAGCGGGTGGCGTTCTAGCTTAAAGAGGTAGTAGATATTAAACGATTCTTTAAAAGCGTTAAAGGCAAAGGGATCTATTATTATAAAGACTGGTAAGTTCTCCCTTTTGCCTAAACTATCCTCTCTAAAGGCTAAAGCCTTTCCTTTGAATTTGTCAATTGCTATTATCGCAATGTTATTCTCCTTAAGCTATACTTAGAGAACTTTAAACTGGTCTTTTGCATTTAACGCCTTTTGTATTTATAAGACCTCTTTTTATAAGAGGAGAACCTTTATATTTTCCTTACGCCTATCTATAGTATATAATAGTTTCCGATAGTCTTAAGGCTTTTAATAATGATTTTTAAAGCCTTTACAAAGGCACTTAGGCCTGATCTCCCTTCTAGAGCTTATGGAGCGATTTCGGGAGCTGCTTACTAGAGCCTGCAAAGGGGTTTCAGTATCTAAGAAAGACTCTTAAGTAGCAAAAACTGCTAGCCCTTTATTATCGATTGCTCTATTAGATTCAATGCCTACTAAGGCGCGGCTTAGCTGCATTAGGTCGTACTTATATAAGGTTCCTATCTGCTTATTAGTAATGATTTCCTCCTTTAAGCGAGTCGCCTAACTCGGATTGATCTTTACTATAACTGAGTCTAAAAAGTTAGTAACTCCTAGTCTCCCTTTAATCTTAAGAAGACTATATTATTCTATTAAGCAGTACGCCTCCTACTACTCCTAGATCTACTGCTAAGTATTAGTTCTCTTAGTCTTACTTTAGCATAGTATATTATAATACTAGAGCCTTATCTAAGACTAAATAGCCTTATTAAAAGGCGCAATATCACACTTTAAAATAGATACTAGGCCTTAGAGTAAGAGTTGCTAGTTTACTAAAATAGAATATAGGTCGTTAGTAGTGGTTCTAGTTATAAGAGTATCTCTATTAAGTATTAAGGAGAAGAGCTTCTTAGCTTAGATTTATACTTAAGCCATTGCAGAAGCTAAGAGCATTCTATCGACAGTCTTAGAGACCTATTTTAAAAGTAGTTTATAGTATTTGCATTAGGTCTTCTAAGTCTCTTTATAAATATGGTACTCCTTTATTAGGATTTTATATTTATCCTTAATATCCTTATATAAAGCCTATAAAGGAGGAGCCTTTAACAGGTCTCCTAAGGGAAAGCAGGCGTAAATCTATTCGGATAGAGTCGCTATATACTCTTTATACAACCTCGCATATACTACGCAAAGGTTAGCCGTTTCCAGTTCCTTAAGTTCCTATATAAAGGGAGCTTAAGGCTCAGTCTCTATAATTGACTTAAATAGGAGTCTCAGATCGGCAAAAATGGTAATATTATAGAGCTTGGCAAAGAATATATATTTACTAAACTACTTCACCTAAGAGGCAGAGGTATTAAGGCAAGGCTCGGAGATGCTCAAAGAGTCAGATATATTAAAAAAAGTCTAGTGAAAAAGGTTAGATATATAAATAAAGTTTGCAAATAAGGTTCGATTAGAAAATAGAGATTTATTAATTAAAAATAAAGGTCCTTTAAGTTGTTATAAATACTCGAAAAGTCGGTTAGGAGCTCAAAGGGCCCTTTAGCTGGTTATATGTAAAGAGAAAGCATATTAAAGTACTCATAGGGCTTATAACTATAGTGCGGTCGGCTAGAGGGCCTTTATTAGGTCGCTTAAGAGGCTCGCTAATATAGATAAAGATAATTGATTATATTATTATCTAATATATATATAGTAAGGAGACTTCGGAAAGAAAAGGGAGAGTCTATAACTTAGTAGGAGTCACATAGAGGGTCTCTAGAATAAGTGGAGACTCCGCCCATTCTGCACGACAGAAACCCTATATAAAGACACTTAATATAACTCCTAGGCCTAGCCTGCAACTTGATCTGGCAAAAGGCAAAGCTAAGGAAGTAGTATTTATAAAATCTCCTACCTCCCCTTCCTCTATTACCGACAATTCCT
>JAENRP010000624.1:0-14851 GCA_024741835.1 Diplocarpon mali | reverse complement strand
TGACGCAAAAGTTGGCTATATAAAATACTAAGGAATTCAATGAAAGCAGCATTGCCAAGAATCTAGTGTGCACAGACAGGGAACCTCAAATTATTACACCCTGTACGAAGTAACAGCAGTTTACCCCCACTTCTCTGTCAGCAAGAAGGCCGTATTTCCCCTTCACAATGGTGCAAACGGCCGCGGGCCTACCCCAGCCCGGCATTCGGTGATATTTTCTAGCTGCTTGCGGGTACGTGATAAGTGGTTTTTCCTTCTTCCTTTCCTGTCCGTAAATTGCCCGAGAGTGTATGGAATTATGCGCCTAGCTAGTCCTTCCAGAATTTCGCGCTGCAGAAGGCTGGCGGTATATTCGGGCTCTCGGCGGCTACCACGGTCCAGTATGTAGCCCTTGCTGGTATCGCAGATGATATTAACAGCTTCTCTACCATCCTCGAGTGACATTTTCCTTGGTCTTAGAAGGGACGTCAGGCGAGGGAGAAGAGAGGCGGGCTTTCTGTTTTAGCGAGTGGCGACGGATCAAATCGGTGAGAGTTGTCACCAGGTATAGGATGTGTGAGTATGGCTGGAGATGATGCTTGACGCCCTGTAAGATATGATACTTGATGCTGTAGTGTTTTCTATGGATTTTTTGAAACCTAATGCAAGACCAATCGAGAAGCCTCTTAAACTTCCTCTCAATGGCCGGGAATACAAGGAAAGTTGTATGAAAAGCAGGCTCCCATTGAATCAGCCTATCCATGCCAATGACAAGACAATAAGCCTAAGGGCGAAGATCTTGAGCGAGTAAGCTCTGCAGCATCCACTTTAACGTTTGGCGCAAAGGTCCGTATCTCTAATCCACACCTACCTCTTCTAGTCCAGCGTCACTGAATTGAACCCAAATCTTAGTATTTAATTGCCTTTTCCTGGCCTCAATTTTATGCTATTCTTGTTACACAGTGCCTCCGTTTATACAAATAGTCTCTTTGAGATGGGGTTCCCCGAAACGAAAGTTCCAGAGCCAGAGCTCTACGCGAAAGTTCCCCAAAAAGGCAAAGTACATCGCATCACCAGCCTGCGCGATACTTTACGAAGAAGTTCTGTCAATATAGCTGTAAAGTTCACTTGTTCAGTGGACAGTTTGGATGCAGAGACGTGTGGGTGCTAGAAGCTGCCGGAAGATGCATGAGTTGCGGGTCAGAAACAATGTAGTATGTGCAAACCATAGATTTTAAAACCAGGATGTGTAAGTACTGATGAAAAAGAGAACGTTCCTCGTCTGGAGCGCGGCAAACATTCACTACTCAGCCCTTACCACCGGACCTTGGACCCGTCAGCCACCAGCCTCATTTAGTGTGAATTCTTTGCAACGATGAGGGGTTCGGAATTTCAACTCAATTTTGAGTTGAAATTTGGGTTTGAAGTTGACTTTGGGTTCAAGTTTGAGTTTGAGTATACTTCCTTCAAAGGCGATCACAAGATTAGAGCAACGGGAACAAGGACTCTCCAATAGCACGTAGCGTGCTGGCGAGTCTTCGAGTGCTCCGACAGGTACACATATAATCATTTGCGTCAGCTAGAATGGTTCCGTAGATTAACGCGCAGCTCGATGTATCCTCACCTGATGCCTTGGCTAGACCCGGAATTTGGCATTCAGTAAACTGAGTAGACTTCTTGACAAGAAATATTCAATCAAGAGATAAAGCGCAGAGTCTCAAGATAGGCATCAGTTGAAGGATGAGGTTTGAAGTTCATTGTAAATCATCGCCCCGGCCTGGAGCTCACACGCGAAATCAATAAGCCACTAGACACGTGATATCCCGAAATTCCCCAGTTCCCGCGCCTCACGGCTTCGATTGTCAAAAGCTGCTCTCCCATTGGTCGGTACCGATCCACCGAACGCCTTAGCCTTATTCCCGAGGTCAAGTGCCTTGCCCTCGATCAACGACGTCTACACTTCCAGCCTGCATTTGACGACCGGCGACAACAACACATCTACCTCATATATATTGAGCACGCAAACTCTTCGCGCAAGCAGCAGATTGAAGATAACACTCTTCATATTCTCTGCTACAGCACAAACATAACTCGTCTTCTACCGAAACATCCTCCACTCTAACATGGCCGCCCTCCGCTCAACCTCCCGCTTCTCCGCGGCCAGCAGATCAACCTTCAGATCCTCAATGCCCATCCGCGCATTTGCATCGCACGCGGCGACTGGAGCTGCACCTGCCAGTACAACCCCGGCCAGGGGGTCAGCCACTGATCCGGAGGCGAAGACAAAGACTTTTCACATTTACCGCTGGAACCCCGACGAGCCGACCTTGAAGCCTCGCATGCAGAGCTACACTCTAGATTTGAATAAGACCGGTCCCATGGTGCTAGATGCACTCATTCGCATCAAGAATGAGGTCGATCCCACCTTGACCTTCAGACGGAGTTGCCGAGAGGGTATTTGCGGAAGCTGCGCGATGAACATTGATGGTGTGAATACTCTGGCTTGTCTGTGTAAGTTCTCACTTCTTATTTTCCAAAGGAGTTTTAAGTCCTTAGCTGGCTTACATTGTTCCTTGAAAGTCAGCATGTCGAGGATACACGCTAATACCCACCAGGCCGCATCCCTACAGACACTAAGAAAGAGACCAAGATCTACCCCCTCCCCCATACCTACGTCGTCAAAGATATCGTCCCCGACTTGACACTCTTTTATAAGCAATACAAATCCATCAAGCCATACCTTCAGCACTCCGGCCCGGGCCCGAATAACAAGGAATATTTGCAGTCGAAAGAGGAGCGTAAGAAGCTGGACGGACTTTACGAATGCATTCTCTGCGCGTGTTGCTCGACATCTTGCCCCTCGTATTGGTGGAATTCGGAGGAGTATCTTGGCCCAGCTGTCTTGATGCAGAGCTACAGGTGGTTGGCGGATTCCCGCGATCAGAAGAAAGAGGAGCGCAAGGCGGCCCTAGACAACAGTATGAGTGTGTATCGATGCCATACTATTCTTAACTGCTCGCGGACGTGTCCTAAGGGTTTGAACCCTGGACTAGCGATTTCGGAGATCAAGAAAGAATTAGCTTTCTAAATGGTGTGTTTCGGTATTGGGGATGGAAGGTAAGCGTTCAGTATCATGGAGCAGGGAAGAGACGACAGAGATAAAGGAGGCGAGTTTAGATGGAAGGCGTTGAGGGGACAACAGCATGATGGTCCGATTCTGCGGCCGTGTATATGAATTTTCCTTGCAGTATTGAACCATTGTCTTTTTGCAATTAGGAATGCGTTTCTTTTGATGTGAATAATGTGAGATTACTTGCTCTGCATGAGAAAGTTCATCAAATTTGATATCCAAGTGGCGAAGTCGATATCGTATAATTGGGAATTATGTCCGTACTTTGCTCCATCTACTCGGCTTCCTCCCCTGTACTTTAAGATGCTCTACACAGTGTATGCTGTCTGTGTAATGTCGCACCTCTTGCTTGTCGGGTTGTCGAGTTCTCAACTATCAGCCGCTTCAACATCCTGAGAAAAGCGTCTACATGGTCCTGTATTATTCCCATGTTGGAAATAACCTAACTCTCAATGACTTGAGATCTCTCTTTACATCTTGGTTTCATAAACAGTATACTCCATATTTATCAGTTGTCATATAGTTTTCCTTTTTCATGTTCCATACTCCGTGCTAGCTCATCCTGTGTGTCTTCTCTAGCTACGCTCCTTGACCTCTTGGTCTTACAGTATAGGATCCATGCTCATTCTCATGCATAATCACCATTTCCAGAAAAAAGGTGATTGATAGAGCAGCGTGCGCAGCAGTGACAGCGAGAACATCTTTGCTTTGCGCGCCTTCCATGAACAGGTCCAGCAGAGACCCAACAGCGATAATAAATCCTGTGGCAATACCTATATTTGCGAGTTTTGGCACCTTGTCTTCAGGAAGATTCAGAACTACCATAGGCATAAACAACGCGCCGCCACAAAGCAGCGCCATGCCCATACGCAACAAAAATGGACCCTGATATGCCGCCAGAGGAGCCCGCCACCCCAAACCAGATTCGCTGCCACGAGTATCATAGCCACTGCGTATTTGACTTCATTGCAAGACCTGAGGAGCCCCTCAGTCCAGTCCTAGAAGTGCCTCGTAGCTGCGGCTGGCCCAGCGCGTGATTTGATTGTTTTCAGCAGTGGCCGGCGCCCTTATTTTAGCCGTTGACATCAGTTTTGAGCCTCTCCTCGTTGTATTTCTCCATCACTGTAACCACTCAGTGTCTGTCTTTTGGATATGATTTCTCGGGACCATTGTGTTCAGAGGCTACAAAGCTCCGTCCACAAACTAGGTTCCCCGCGTGCTTTGCTAGAAACTTTCGATATCACCGCCCACCTCAACAACTCGGTCCTCGCTTTCTCGAAGTTCGGGAGGGAGGAGGTTGCCCAGCAGATTATCAGCGTCATACTGGCTCACCAGATTGTCGAGAAACGCATCCGCGTTGTACCTCAGCTTCGAAGTATAGAGGTCCTTCTTCGAGTGCTTCACTTGGGGCGCGCTGGGCAGTCCTGCGGAAGATACGTTTCTCTGCTTTATCGATGCTGAAGTAGGGGTAAGCGGAACATACGCTGTTGTTGTAGTAGCGGCCCGGTCAGTTACTGCCACGCCCTGGGTATCGCCGATTTTGACGTCACGCTCAATAGATAAACTCTCCGTGGCACGAGTTGATGGATATGTTATGCCAGTATGCGAAAATAGTACATCTTTGAAATACAGAGTGACAACATCAAAACTTATGCCCGGTCTTTGACGCCCAGTTCCTCAGTCGCACGTAGCTGGAGGCTTTTGTTGTTGTTGGCTGCTAGCGAGAATCGAAGTTGCACAGCAGAGAAATGCTATTAATCGCTTTTCATCTGACGCACTAGCTCCAATTCATAGTGAGTTGGGTTGCGTTGCTAGCAGGCGGAAATGTAGAGGGAGCCATGTCCTTTCTTCCTAAGCTAATGCATACAGCCAATGCAGTATAAATCGCCATGGCTAACCTTCCAATCATAGTGTTTCTTCACCGTTCACTCCTGAAGAGAAAAGCACCGGAGCGTTTTGTTAGGACTCCCGAATATATCAGAAGGCAATTTTTGTAAGCCTCGAAATGAGCTTGAAGCTTCCTATGGATAGACCCTGTCATCTGAGGAACTGTATTTCCAGCCTGGCCTAAATGCTGTAGCCCGTTGTGGTAGACACTTGCGTGTCTTGGACGTCATGTAAGGTATATAGAGGGCGTTTTTATTTTCCAGTAGCTCCAGCTTCGGCTGCTTCCTGTACAACTGGTAACCTCGTGTCTGAGAAGAGCAAATCCTGTTGCCTATGACCGATGTTTTTAATATAATACAGATGGTCCTGATCATCCCATTTATCTCAAGTCTCTCGGGGTCGTATATGGTTATCTGCCCTCTTGTTCGATTGTAATAGGCCTAAACGCTATTCGAAAGTCAGTGTTCAGTCCGCAAACAGCCCTTTAGCCCTTGTATCAATAAACGGCCTGGCTTCGGATATCGTGCAGTGCGATATACTGCCAGTGCTTTTGGGACATTAACCCCGGTTTGAATCTATCCCTAAGGATCGCCCAGCCTAGGCCTTCGCCACTCATAAATCTTCAGATACTTTGCTCGATGTCAGACAAGGTCCTCGGGTTGTAATGACTACACCACTCTGAACTTGAAAAACCCGAGAAATACGGGGAATTATTGTCGAAATTTCGGGTTCAAATACTAGGCTGAGCCTGTGATTGCTACTGTGTTATCAAGAATTCAAGTCCGAGAAAAGAAATATCATCATCAGTCGAGTGAAGTCACGTGAACAAAGAAAATGATATTAAGATACGCTCAGCAGCTTGCGATAGCCGAGGGTAAGCTGCAGCTTGTCCTCCGGACGTTTGGAGCAGAGGTCTTTGATTGTAAAGATCATGCGTAGCAAAAACCGACCCCACCTAGAACTTAAAGGCAATCTCACATCAAAGCCTTTTCATTCACGCTGTACTTGAGCGTTTCATAATATTGATGAGAAGTTTATGACAGAGAAATCTATAATTTTTATAATTAGCCTATAAAAGCGAGATGCTTATAGGAGCATAATACGTGATTGAGACGTCGATCAGATTTCGAGTAAATCGGCGAGTAAACTAACGCCAAATCACAAAACACATCTTTTACTGCAAGAATGTAAAAATCTAAATAAACGTCGTTACGGTCAACATCAGTTAATCTATACAGATACAGGTATGTGTAGACGTATATGATATGCTAGTCAAAGAATCGAAATACTGAAACAAAACTACTTTTGATAGGAATATTATAAGTTTTTAAAATCATACGGCTCTATAATGCAGTTTCCTAGCCGGCTAAAGACGCTGCAATCTGGTGCAAAAATCGCAAAAGGTGATGTTCAGTTAGTTAGTACAAAACCTTGGAGCAGCGCCAAAGATTTGCTTAACAAGCAGGCCTGGGACTAGAAAAACTTTCAGTTGCATTCTCTACATTTCCGTATGAAACTCAAAAACTATGTATATTAAAGATAAGGATTGCCAAATTCCCACTGCTAAGTAATAGTCGCCCAGTGCGCTGATATCCAAGTCATACATTAATGCACTTTTGTCGGCATCATCTTTTAATGACTAAGTTCTTTATTTCATAATAACGAATAAATGCAGTGAGCATTACTTATAAACAGTAGTTACCTCAGGTACTTTTCCACTGTCCTTGGGTTGTTTGCATCCAAGGCATATAGGTATTTATTTTGATAAGGGATTTTATTTCTCGAATGGTCCATCCGTCACAATCTCATAAGATACTACAACGGATCACATCTGGGAAATAGCATTTAAGTCGAAGATCAGCCTATGGCTATAATAAGTTCAAATACGACTGCGGCACATACTTTGGCAAGTCGAAAAATATTCAAGTGTAAACATACTGAGTAGAGCAGCTTGGTGCACGATCAAGTATCTGGCAAGCAAAAATGCAATCCAACGCCGGTCACCACACCCATCCGAAGCATTCCTCCTATCCGCTCACTCACTTCCCAAGCCTCCCCATGATCCACCCCTTCCCTCTATCCGCCAGCCCTTTGCTCCTCTCCCGATCCGCCTCGTCTTCCTCCTTCGAACTCGCGCCTCCATTCCCATTGCCATTCCCATGCGAATGCCCACCCCCATTGCCAGCACTCTCACTCCCATCTCCAACCAACTGCCCGCCCCCATCCACAGCACTCTCCCCCCTTGCCCCCACTCTCCTCTTCCCATCGTCCTTGAGATCCGCCGACGAGGACTTGAACAAAAATACATTCGCGGCGCCGCCACGTCCGATGTGCGTATTGCTGCCGCTCTCGCGGCGTGGCGTGCCGACGACATCCTGCGCCCGACGCGCCTCCTCCGCAGACTCGTTCCGGGCCATGTTGCCGCTGCCACCTCGGCCCGTGGTATAGTGCTCGGACTTGAGGGTTGGCGTTTCGAGGTAGATGGGATCGGGGGAGGAGGCATTGAAGTTACCTGTCGGAGGGTGGGTTAGCTTCTAGATTGTTTCTGTTTGATGGGGTTGGGATTTTTTTTCGCTCTGGGATTCGACGGCAAGGAAGAAAGGCTCTGGTAATCATGAGGGAGGAAGGAAAAACGCACCAGCTCCACCGCGACCGTGTGAGAGAAAAGCTCGTTTTTGCGAGCTCGAGGAGGCGCGGCGCCCTGATTCAACGAGGGATCTGGGGACTGCAGCCATTTGTGCTATTGTTGTTCTTGTTGTTGTTCTTGTTGTTGTTGTTGTTGTTATGCTAGCAAGGTAGCGGGGGTTGAGGTTTGGAGATGATGGGATCCAAGTCAGTTTGCCTCGTTGAGGCAGAGGTCACTTATTACCCTCGGTTTCCCACCGAAATATCTCTTTGGCGAAAACCAAGAGCGAGGCCCGCTCTCCTTCACTGCTTTCACTCAATCACTGACGCGGCTCCCGCTTTCGTTTGGTTTGTTTCCCCTTCGTGAGGTAAGTAAGGTAGTCACTGAATGCGGTTTGCGTATGCAGCATCAAGGACAAAGAACATGAGACGATGGACAAAGACCAACCTGTCAACAGAAAATATTCCTGCTTTATGTCCAGCGCGCGTCACACCAAAGACAAAAGTGCAAAGGCCCCAAGGACTCACAGGTACCAACACGTTCATGTCCCCCTTCCAAGTGGCACTTGCCGAGCTCTCCAGGCGCAAAGATCAAACCAAGAACTTGCAAGCTCCAGGTCTCTACTCTAGTCCAGGCCGAGCACGTATCCCGAAGCGTAGGCTTGCGCTTGCGTCGAGTTGAATCCGGCTTCTCTCTGCAATCCATTACACAACACATAGCCGAACAGCTGCGCAGAGCCCGAACAGCAAAGCAGCGCGACGTACGGAATGATTTGCACTTTGAGAAAAGTTGTAGCAGCGTCGGATTTGACAATGGCTGCTCGACTGCCTAGATACTTGGTGCTACCTGTTCAATAAGCGGCGGGCGAGAAGCAGGCACAGAAATGCAGGGAGACCTGAGACCTGAGAAGAGCGGGCGTGTGAGAGAGATGGCGAACTAAGACGTAATGGTATCGCAAGCTCGTAACGCGCCTGATATACCAGCGCTACACATGCATGGCGCAACTGAATACGAAAAACGAAAATAATACAGAAAATGAACTCATCGACTCACTCTTTAGCTTGTCTCTTGGCTGGTCAACTTTGGCACTTCCATCACAACTTTCTTCACAATTTAATACTCTGTCTTCTCCCCTGCTAGATCCCCATGGACGGTCTAGTGCTAGTATTGGTTGTTGATGCCGATGTAAGTGGTAGACATTATTTTCGAAGTGGTGGTTAGATTAAGAATTACGGATTCAGGATTAAGAATTCAAGACATGGCGCCCAGGAAGCCGGGAACATCGGGCTCGGAGGCGGGTCCGGGGGTAATCGGCCAAAATACTCAAGTAAACAGCGCAGGTTTTATGATTCAGTAAGCACCTGGCGTGATATCAAATCAATTCCAATCTGCCTATATTAATCAAACTCAGCATAGCGTAATTTAGGATCCCATAACTCCTCCTATAAGTTCAGGAGTAAGAGTCCAAAAATCGAAGAGTAAAATAACATAATCAGAAGCCCTACCCCCAGAGACGTGCTTTTATTTCTGCTCAAAGGAGAGCAGACCTACTAAGACTCCAAGCTCAAGTGCGAGGAAAGACGTTGCTTTTTACGTTTTCTTTCCCCCCAACCCATGGCTATCGTAAGACCTACCTCTGAATGCACGTCATGCCATGTCGTCTTGTCCGCAGTCAATAATCAGAACAACAGTAGCGTATGATCTAGAAACATATATGCTGTATTTTGCCTTTCTTCTTCTTCATCAGACCTTTGTCAGTTGGAAACGTAAACTTAGAAAGGCGCGCCTGGGAAGAAAAGGCTGGGGGGAGTGAAACAGTAATTCACGTAAAATATTATATATTAGCCCGTGCCGAGACGTGAAGGCAGGACGTGGAATAGCCTGGAGCGATGTTCTAAGGCATACATAACCTTATGCTTTAGACTCAGGGCTCCGGTGTCTTGGTAATTAGCGAGGTAGGCGAGGGTCCGAGATGGCCAGAATCGACTCAATCCTAGAGCCCTACCAGGAAGAAAAAAGGAATACGATTGGAAAGTGTCGGTATCACAGGAGGTGTGAGGCCCAATACAAATATGTGTTCGCGTTTGTGTATTCAGTTGCGTCTAATCCGTAGGTAGAATGGCCATTCAGGCCATTCTATATATCCTACTCGCCAAGGCTAGTGCCAAAGCTAGGGCTACTTTTATCATATGCCACGTGACTCCTACGTGCCTACTACGTGACTTGTAGATGCATTTATTCCTACAGAAAGGAGTCGGCCGAAAAGAAGGCAAACACAAGGCCGGCGGTCATCCTAAGCATAACAGCTTCAATGCCATGCAGAGACTTCAACTATCTATTCAGTATGGTACTCAAGCTACCTTGGGATTCTAAACTTTCCGTGCTCGCTTCTAATCAACGCCAATGGCCATGCCAAACCAAGCGCCAGCACCATCTAGATCTGTCTCTACCAACACCATGCACCGTTACATGCATCCGCTTCGTTATTCATCACCCAAGTCATCATACAGGCCTCCTATGCCCCGCCGCCTACAACGCCAATCCACTCTCCCACCAATGCTTCCCCGAGTACCAACCAACACCTATATGCTCCCAGCACCACCATCCGTCACCCTCGACGCCAAATCCAAGACCTCGCAAGGGACTGATCGGGATAGGCTCATAGAGCCAGATACCACCGCGTGCAAAGTCATCTGCCAGCCACCATCCGGTGGCAGATAACCACACAAAGACGAACATGAAGTTTCCCGCTCGGCGTACCAGACGAGGAAGCTTCTCGATCGTGGGATACAATATCGAGCACGCGGTAAGCTGAAGCGCGATACCCAGCGCCTGTAGTGTGAAGAATATAGGGGCGTGCCAGGCGTGCGTGGAGGGGAACTGGCTCGCACTCCCAGCGAAGTGCAAAAACCCCGAGATTCCAAAGGCGAAGAATAGAGCGAGGAACTTGGCCATCGGTGATCCGGCTCTCACAAAACCCTCTCTGATGAGGAAGTTCGAGGGCGCGGTGAAGACGAAACGAAAGCTCTGGTGCCACCACCCACCCCACAGACCAGCAAGGCCTTTCTCGGTGATGTTGGACCATGAGCCCCAGATACCGGGCCAGTACCACGCTTCTGCTCGTAGGCCGTATCTATTAGGACCGAGGATCAGGCATATGAAGACTGGGGCCAGCAGAAAGGTCATCTCGAGGGAGAGAAGGATGGCTATGGCACTGAGGAATTCGCGGATGAACCCGACAGTAAGGGGAGAGTACCCCTGGAGGTGAGAAGGTACATCGTAGGTCGTGGGTCCAAATATGTAATAAGGATCTTTCATCATGATAACCTTGAGTGCGTCTAGCAGGAAATATCCGACAACGAACATCGGCATTCGAGATCGAAAAAGCTCTTCTCGGGTATCGTATCTTTGCAAACCAACGCTCGAGACTCCGGACCGTGACTTGGCATCGACTGGCTCCCCGAGCTGGGTCTTGATGAAGGGAGGAAGTGCAGGCATTGGAGCGATCACCAGATTCCAGCCAGGCAGACGGAAATTTATCAGAAGGTCTGATACCCAATAATATCTGTCCAAGAAATTCTCCGGATATGATTGCCAATAGTATTCGAGCTCTTGGCCACTTGAAGATGGCAAAGATGCCCCATCTTTGCAACTGTCTGGCTTCTCCCTGTACCTCAGGTTCACAGATCCGTCTCTCTCTTGATGACCGGTAGCACTTCCATGCGCGGACTGATCCGTATAGCCATTCGTCTCTCTGTGCCCAGCAGAATCCGCCTGTCGTTCCATAGCCACCCCGCTCGTGGACAACCTCTTATCCATCCTCTCCACCCTCCTGGCCTCGAACTGCGGTTTGTAAAACACCAACCAGGTCACAGCCAACACCGCGCCCAACGCACCCACCATGCCCGCTGCATACGCCGTCGCCATACTAACACTACTCGTCTCCCTAGTTGTCTTCCATTGCCACGCCAAAATAGCCAGCAGAAGCGGCCAGCGCGCCGCATACGTCAACCGGCTCTTCGTATGCGGTATGCACAGGTATATGACGAGGGCTATACAGCCGTAGAAATGGTACGGGAGGACAAGAGGTCGTATCGAGCCGTCTGCCACGCCTTGAACGAAGGCAGCACGGTACGCGTCCATGACCTGCCGGTGGGAGGGAGCTGGCCCAGTCGAGGTGAGGTGTGGGAAAAACTTCTCCATCTTGTGATATGAGCGTTGTCAGGGCAGAGCTGAGGATAGCATCGGTTTCGACATGGTAGCACGAGGCTGAGTTGGGTGAGCCTGACTCGGAATAAGACACCTGGTTCGGGGAGACGCGATCGAAATGACGCCAGCATTCTACTAGGTCTTGCTTACTATATGCGCATGTGATATGATAGGTTATTTTTTAAAGTACGTTTGATGAATGCTTTTATTGATCCTCAAAAGCTATCAGGCATACTTTCTTAATTATTAGACGTGATATGATTGAAGCTTGAATAATTAATTTTAAGGTCTTAGCTACGCTGGCCGCTTTGTAAGCTCAAACACCTTCCGGAATGGAAAGGGTGGTATTAGTCAGCACTTGGGGTGCCTCAGGCACCTAGATGTACTATAAATATCTTCTCTCGGAGTTTACTCCTCCGAGTCCAATACAACTCCCTGTCACACCAGTTATTTGGTGGAGGAGCTGGGGAATTCTCGGCTTCATTTCATTCACGCGTTTCTACTGAGGTTATTCGCACCCTCATTCCTATTCCTCCAACTCGACGTCGTCGTCGTTCACTATTAGGATTCAGCTAAGGAACAGTTCACACCTGCTGGCCCTCAGTTCAACAGCTATCACGGCACACTATTAGATCACCCTTTCGGCCTCATACTGCGTCGCTAGATACAACGACCTCCATCCCGAAAAAAGGAATATACACCAGCCAACTGGGAACCAGAATCTTCGAGGCAAACGTTCGGGAGCCTCCTTCGATATTTTGCCGCGCTAGGAGGGCCATTTTCCGATATCGTCATTGTGTGCGTTATACAAGGAAGTAACGAGACGCGTTTCCACGTGATATCATCTCCCAACTAGGCGAAACAACATCAGTCCGTGCTTGCCTCAGTTATACCATACCACTGACCTCAACAACCAAGCTGGCGTCCCAACAGAACCCACCTGAGAACAACTCCTTACAATCCAATCGAGGAACAGACTCAGACATAGCTGCGTCGTTGGCAGACATCTTCGGAGACGACTATACGCTACCGCCCATCCTGGACCCTTATATCTGTGTGCTGGATACACAGCCGCCGTCCAGCATTACGACGGATCACCTACCTGATCATCCATCAAGTCAGAGGTCGACTTCGTCCACGGACTCCTCCTCGTCACCAACTAATACTAGTGAGTCGTTAAACTCAGAACTTCGTCGAGCACTTTCAGTTGAAGCCACTTCTACCGCACCGACGTCGGCTCATCCAAGACAACTCGAGTTCGACATCATAGCTCCTAATGATCCTCTTGTACCATCAATGGGTACTACACTCCCCAAGTATGAACTGTCTGGCCGATTCACTGGAGCCGAGGGAAATGCCTCCAGGTGGCTTAATCGCTTGCAGTATGATTTTAAGAGTGCTGGTTACACATCACCGGACCTAGAGATGTTCTTTGAAGCCATTGACATCTTGTTCGAAGGTCCAGCAGCGGAGTGGCTAGAATGTCCGGACAATATCAGGAAATGACCGAGGGGGGACCATTAATGCCGCTTAATCCAGGGCAACCCCAGATACCAAGGGACCCCGAAAGGGATACGAGACCCCAGGAGGATCAACCTAGCGAAGAGGCCCTTGGACCAAAAGACCTATACGCAGAGAACTTCCGGAAGACACTACAAGACGGCAAAAGGAGAGGGTTATACCTCGCCGAGGACTTCTAGGAGGAGTTCCAAGATTGGACAGTTAGCGATTTTAAATCGCTAGACAAGGACGTTCGACGACGCCTAAAGGACGACCTTCGGTACTATAGAGTATACGTTCAGCGCGAGAAGGGCGTTTCGATCGGCTAGGCACTTTTCGATACAGTACACCGGGAAGGGAATAAGTGGCCAGAAGATCAGCTAGAATCACAGACCTGAGAAGTACCGAACTCAGTTGTAGCATAATCTCCGAGATATGGAACAAGGTCTACTTTAGAATTTGCCGAATCCATACGAACAAGCGAGCTACCTGCTTAGAGGGTTACTATAGCTGAATAGGAGACACCACGCTAAGACTCGCTTCGGCAAGGACACCTTAGATACAATAATAACACTTCGCAAGACAACCTATATAAAGCGGACACTCCGAGACAAACAACCGAACGATATAACCTTAAAAGAACACCGTATCAACCCCAGTTAGGACGAACCTTAGTTACGCAATACCCAGAGATCCCGAATCCGATACCGATGCCGCCAATCCAACCGAGAGACAGATTATTGCTACCCTTTGCCATAAGGAGGAGTTTAAGAGCGCTTCTAGACCTAAACCAGAGCGACGCTCAACTATCCTAGTATATTATAGAACCTTTGACTTCGGACCAGGCTAAAACTCTTATAAATCTGAGTAAGATATACACTAAGGAAACTCAGTACTTAGGCAGTAAAGATCACCTTAACAAGAAGCTTTATATATTCGCCGATTTATGCCAAAGAGCCTCTATAGACTAGAGTATATGGCATAGAGCGTTTCCTTCTATGCTACGAGACTCAGCCTCAACCTACTACTATCGGTACCTACAAAATGTTACGGCTGCATCACGTGCACGGTTATATCACGTGTCGCTAAGACTGCAAGAAGTCAGGTGCACGCTAAGGTAGCGAGGTGGCTGGATCACGTGCACGCTAGTGAAGCACCTGTACTTATTCTGGAGGAGCTCTACTAGAGACTCTCTCTTCTTCATCTTTTCTTCTCCATTACATAGCGTACCTCTTGAGGTAATACAGTCAGCGTTACTCGATTATCGCCCCTCTGTACGCTCCAGAGCAAGTCGTAATAGGTTAATCGGAGTAAGGTCTAAGTAAGGATATTAAGATAGGTAATACAACTATTACTCTAATATATTATTATATAACCCTATTGCTTAATCAATAGGATTTTAATATATATATAGCTATAGGGAAGAAAGGGGTAACCTTCCTTCCTTAACTCTTACCAATATATCGACTATCGACCTCTAGAAGCCTCCTTTACCTACTGCGCCGACTCACTTAAGTTCA
>JAENRP010000623.1:0-14854 GCA_024741835.1 Diplocarpon mali | reverse complement strand
TATAAAGTAGCAAACCTTTCCCTTAATATGCCTCCTTAGCCTAAGACTTAGAAAGGTCGATTTCTACTAACTACTTATATTCTGCCTACTAAAGGAAAGGTATGACTATAAGATATCGCATCTATTGTATTAGTTATAAGTGCTTTGATAGTTCCTTGATACGACTGTGATATTACCCCTCCCCTCTTAAGAAGCAAGGTGCCCTTATCTCGACCTATTTTTAGATAAAGTTATATATAATCCTATTTTTAGCCCTATTAATAAAGCCCTTTATCTTTTCATTCGCCGGATCCCCTTCTGATCGGATAGTCTTAACGGCAGTCTCGACTAGTTCATTGAGATTATCGAATACACTAATCAACTTTCGATTATAGGGGTCTTTGAGATTGCGATATTATCATTGACCTTTGCGTATCTATTCTAGCTAATCCATCTAGTTTGACTTTTAGCGCTTAGCGGGGGTACTAGTAGTAGTAGGAGTGGCCTTTCTCTTCTATATAACTGCCTAAGTGGCGACTTATCTCTGCAGTTTATTATAGTCGTCCTTTAAGGCTTAGAGCTTTATATATAGTGTCTCTAATTCGCGTGACTTTTTATTAAGGTTGTATTGAGCTTAAGTGAGTCGGCGCAGTAGGTAAAGGAGGCTTCTAGAGGTCGATGGTCGATATATTGGTAAGAGTTAGGGAAGGAAGGTTACCCCTTTCTTCCCTACAGCTATATACGTGTCAACATCCTACTGACTAAGCAGTAGGGTCACATGACAATACATCGGAGTGATGGCTGTATCACCCATCTCAACAGGTTGTTATATAAGCGGTTGAATTCGATTGCCTTAAATAGTATAATGAAAACTATATATCTACCTTATATAAAAGTTCCTCCTTTAGCCTTGATCTTAGCGACTACTTTATTAATATTAGCGGATAGGCGTTCCTCGCTTTGCGCAGCTTTTATAACTATCTTTTAAATACGCTATTCTAATACCTTAAATTTAGTAGGCCTTAAGTTGACCTATATCTTGCCTTAGTTAAAGATATTTAATTATAGCTATCTCTAAAGGTTATTCCTTAAGAGTCTCAACTTGCTAGGTTATAACTCTTTAATTATTGTGCTATCTTTCCTCTTTATTAGCGTACTATCCCTCTTTATCTTAATAGGCGTAGGTCGGTTATCTTTATTGTTCTTATTCTCTAACTTATCGTAAAGCTAGTTAAGAGGGACCTTCTTACTAAAGGTAGCGCTGTTTCTAAATAGGAAAGGGGTTAGGGTCGGGGTCGGCAAAGCGGTAGGTTTATTATCTTCGTCTATAAATAGGAGGGGCGTTAGTAATAGCAAAGCTATAGGTTTATTATCTTTATCACTTTCGGATTCGCTATTTGTATCACTTATAGCTAAAGGGAAAGAGGTATTTCTAGCTGGCCTAATTGGTATTATAAGTTGGTTATCTATTAGCTATTAGGCAAGGGCAGCTTGTATAAGGTCCTCCTCTATTAGGAAGGCTATAGTGTCGTCGACTTTAATTATAAAATCATCTTATATATTAAGGGAGTCGATAGGCGCGATAGTAAGCGTAATAGTCTTATTATTAAAGGGAAGGGGGTTGTTTATTAGTTCGCTTATAATAATAGTTGGTTAAGTAGTTCAGTTCGATAATATAATATATAGCAGTAGGGCGGTAGGTTAAAAGAGCGAGTTAATTAATTTATAAAAGCAAAGCAAAGGTAGTAGGAAGGAGAAGTATTTATAAGGGAATAAATCTAGGCAGAAGTACTAGCGTAGAACTAAGAATAAAGGAATAGAATAGTAAAGAATAGCAAGTAGTAAGGCGGTAAATCATAAGAATAGTTCAAAGGAAGGGTGGTCTTTATTATATATTTTAAATAAGTGCGTTAGCGTTTAGCGCTTTATTCCTAGTCTCTATTAAAGTGGAATTATTATAAGAGTATCTACTATTATCGCTAGCGCGTTTAGTAATAACCTTTGTTCTTAAGGGCATTATCTAATAGGTAGTTTAGGTTGAGTTTATCTTTAAAGGCGGCTTTTAGCTAGGTTTGCAATCTCGCCAAGGGCTTAAGGGTATTAGGGTAGTTAGAGTGGAACTTCTTAAATAGTATAGCTGCGTTCTTAAAGTTGCTAATAGGGTACTATTAATTATCGGGATCCTATCTTACTTAGCTGACTTTATAATAGAGTTGCTTTTACTATATATTAAATATTAAGATTTAATCGACTTCCTATTCTAAATAGGTATTAATAATAATAGGTTCTACTAATAGGTTAATCTACTTAAGCAAGGGGTTGTTAGCGGCTTTCCTTAGTCTATTAGTATAAAAGACGTTATATATTTAATAAGATAGGAGTAGGTCTACCTTATAAGAGTAATAGACTAGACTAATGATTTTAAAGGGGCTTATAATAGAGAAGTCGAGTTTATTAAAGGGTCGGTTTATTTTCTAAGCTCTCTTTATAATATATATTAGGTCTCTTAAGCTGAAGTCGGGTTAGCGTTGCTTTTTATTTGCTTATTTGGATTATCTCTCTTAAGCTACTAGTATAGATTCTTAGGCAAACTAGACTGCTTTATCGATTCTTTTAGCCTATGCTTGCGCTTCTTTCCTATTTAGCTTTTCCTAAGCGCTTAAGTGTTTAGTAGTATAAGCGGTCTAGTTAAAATCCAAGCGAGGTTTATAGCTATAATCGACTATAAAAGGGAAGAGGCCAGTTGACTTATTCAGGTAAGCGGCGCTGGCAGCGTTTATAATAGGGAGTAAATCGGCCTAATTATCTTAAAAGTAATTAATAGAAGGGTATAATTATATATTGATTATCTGGTTAATAATCTTAGTCTATCTGTCTATTTAAGTGTATTTAAAGGTCGATAGCTAAAGCTTAACCTATGCTAGTATTAATAATTCGTTTATAAAGTCGGAGATGAACTAAGGTCCTTAATCGCTAATAATAATAAGAGGGCTCCTTTTAAACCTTTAAATATATTAATAAAATAAGGAGGCGGTAGTCTGCGTAATAGCCTTCTTTATTATTAATAGGCAGATATACCGCTTAAAGAGTCGGTTAATTATAATAAATATAGTATTATAGCTATTACTAATTAATCTAAGAGTATAGAAGTCTATAGATAGGTCGTCTTATATATAAAGGAATAGGTAGTAGTTTAAAGAGTCCTAGCGTCTTATCTTAAGGTTTATATAAATGTTAGCAGTTATAATAGTTAGCGATATACCTCTTTATATCGCAGTAGTACGTAGGCTACTAATAGTAGTATTAAAGGAACTATATAGTCTTAGTTCTACTAAGGTAAGCTATTGATATACTATTATGGATTTAGCAAAGTAGGCAGGTATAGAGATTGTCTAATTCTTTAAGAACTACTAGCCTTCTATTATATAGAAGTAGTCTGTCCTTTAATAGGGTCTAAAGAGTCTCTTTTCTAAAAGCTTTCTCTTATTTTAATTATAGCGACTCATAGGTCTAATTAGCATTAAGGACTTCTTCTATTATTTGGAAATTATTAATAGAGGAGTAGTTCTTAAATGTTATAAGGTCGACTGGAGCTATTATAAGACGATCTTAAATAATACTAGCTAAGTTAAAAAGCTAATAGGTTCTCTTAGCTTCTCTTATAGCTTTTTAAGTAGGTATGAGTTTGTCTTTCTATAATAGTATATTGGCTATTATATTCTCCTTTTTAAGGCGATAGGTAATCTGGTAATTATATCTTAAGAGTACGTCTATCTATCGGATTTATCGTTTATTAAAGAGTTTTTTAGTTCTAAAGTACTTTAGAGCCTTATAATCGGTAATTATTAGGAAGCTTAATATACTTTGCAACTCTATATCCTATTCTTTTAAAGCTAGTATAACTGCTAGTATCTCTTTATTATAGATTTTATAGTATAATTCTGCATTCTATAATCCTTTAAAGAAGAAGGCGATAGGGTGCTATTATTTATTATCCTTGTCTTTTTAGCTAAGTACTCTAGCCGCTGCTAGGTCTAAGCAGTTGGTTTTAATCCTTATTAGTTAGTAGTTTTTAAAGTATAGTAAGGTAGGCGCGTTTAGTAGCCGCTTTTTTAATTATTCAAATGCGTCTTATTATTCTTTAGTTAAAACGAACGTTAGGCTAGTCTCCTTTATTATTAGCTAATTAAAGGGGCGCGCAATTCGACTATAGGCTTTAATAAATCTTTAGTAGAAGTTGCAGAATCCTAAGAATAATTGCACTTATTTCTTTATCAATAAGGGGGTCTATTCTTTAATAACTTTAACCTTAGTAAGGTTAACCTATACTCCTTAGTTAATAATAATAAACCCTAGGAATCTGGTGCTAGTAACTTCGAATTTATACTTCTTAATATCAACCTGCAGACTAGCTTCGCATAGTCTTTTTAAGATCTATCTAATATATTATTAGTGCTCTTCCTTAGTTTTTAAAAAGATTAAGATATTATTAATATATATAAAGCAAAAGTAGTTTAAGTATTTTATTAAGATAGTATTAATATACTGCTAGAAGGAAGCTAGGCTATTATATAGTCTAAAGGGGAATATTACTAGTTTAAAGGAGCTATACCTCATTTTAAAGGCTGCCTATATTATAGAGTCAGGGTCTATTAAGATACGATAGAACGCATAGCGGATATTAAGCTTTATAAAGAGCGTCGTATTCTTAAATCGGTTAAAGGTTTTTATAATTAAAGGGAAAGGGTATTAGTCTTTTTTAATAAGTCTATTTAACTTTTAATAGTTAATATAGAACCGCAGGCCGCCTTTAGGTTTCTTTATAAATAGAATAGGCGATAAGAAGGCAGTATTAAATAGTTATATAAATCCTTTCTTTAGATTATCTATAAGGTATTCCCTTATCTTTTTAAGTTTAGGCTTACTTATTTTATATAAGTAGGCGGTTTTTATTATTAGTAGTAGTCCTTTAAACTCGATCTTATAATTGATTAGCTATAATAGAGGTAGTATATTCGTAGCGCTTTTGGAAAAGTATATAACTAAGTTATAGAAGAAGGGTAGTAACTTGGCGTATAACTCGTAGGCTTCCTAAGGTCCTAGAGCGTTATGCTTATTAAGCGCATTAGGTTCTTCCTCTTCTATTATATAAATTGGGGTCCTATTTATCCTTAAGTTTAGATAGCGAATAATAGCTTTATATTAAGTTAGGATATAAAGGGTCCTCTTATCTCTTTTTTTAAAGAGATAATCCAGTTCTATAAGCGTAACCGACCTGATCTTAGTATTAGTTTAATAGAGGCTAACTTTAAAGGCTGGCCTTAAGATTATCGATATATCTATACTTATTAGTTAAAGGGTATTAATATTAAGTTCCTCTTTTTATCATTTGTAATTAGCAAAGCGGGTATTAAAGTCTTATATTAGCATATCCTTAGACTTAGTCAAAGGGTCTTTAAGAGCTTTCGGCAGTCTGAAGATGCTAGTCTTATTAAGCTATTGCTAGTCTCTTTAGTCGGCGTCCTATTAATTTAATTAATAAATATTAAGCTAATATAGCTTCTTTCTTTTATAATTAATAATTACATTTTATTCGGCTAGTTACTTGCGACCTAAGATTATATCATACAAGCCTAAGTCGGTGGCTAAGAAGAACTATCCTTTAAAGTTGTATTTATCAATTGTAATATCTATTTATATAACCTATCGAATAGCCTCGCTAAGTTATCTATTAAATCCTTGCAAAGGGATCGGTCTCTTAAGGTAGTAAGTCGGTAGCTTTAGCTATATAGTTAAGAAAGGGAGTATCTTGCGATTAATAATTCTTAAGGCGTTAGTCCTATAGTCTATTAAGGCTATTAGGTTAGTATGGCGCCCTTTCTAATAGAATCGGCACTAGGTTATGAATTGCTAGCCTCTAATTAGCTTAGATAGGTCGACCGATTCTTAGTATTAGTTATATTTTAAAAGTAATACTTAAAATCCTAAAGCGATTCGTTTCCTAATTCCTTTATATTGTCTATTATCTTAGTATTATTCTCTAATTTATTATAACCTTTCTCTATTAGTATAATCTTATACTATTTAGGGCAGTCTCAGCTATAATGCCCTTTTTATCTATACTTATAGTAAGTATTATTAGGCTTTAGAATTCGGTTATAAAGGGCGCGTTTATTATCTCTAGGTACTAAAGGTCTAAGGGTAGTGCTTAATTCCTTTTAAAGACGACTTAAGGCTTATTTATAGCATATAGGTCCTATTTATTAAGAGGTGGAGGAAAGCTAGTTAGAAGTTTTAACCTAATACTTATTTCAATTAAAGCGTTATAGTAAGAGGCAAAGTTGTTAATTCTCCTTGTCTATAAACCATTCGGCTAAGTCTTTAAGGTAATCGAACTTCTAATTAGAGAGTTGCTTTAGTAAAGACACTTTTACCTTATCTTAAAGCGCCTTATATTAGTTATTAATCGACTTCCCTAGTTTAGAAGCTAGCTTATAGAAGTCGGCCTAAAGGGCTATAAAGGGGGTATTTCCTTATTTAAGCTTTATCTAATTGTTTTTAGCTATTTATCGCTCTATCTCTTTACTAACTCTATAAGCTTTTTATAAGATTCGGAATAGCTATATAGCCGTCTCGATTTATCTAATAGATCTTTTTATAAGCTAATCTTAAATTAAGCTTTAAGCATCTCCTATTATTAAACTAATAGTATATACTAAAGCGACTGATTTATTAAAGAACTTTATATAATTAACTTTTATCTTTTACTATATATTAAAGATCTAGTCCTTAACCTTTATATCTCCTTTACTTAAGAAGGGGTTTAGATCTTTGATCTTTACTAAGCGGACCTAGCAACTAGGTTTAAAAGTTCGACTCTATCCTTTAAAGTCAAGGGTATTAAAGTAGAGTTCCCTTTCAATAGGCTATTTAAGCTAAGCGGTAGGGGGATCTTTATAAGGGTTTTCGAAAAGAGGTCGGCTTTATAAAGTAAGGGTAGCTAGCTAGCTAGCTGAGTTCGTATATTATTATTCTTCTGCTAAGTTCCTTTAATATACGCTAGTCTCTTAGGTCGTTTTAAGCTTTTCTTATAACTACGTAATTATAAGTACGGTCGCTTTTTCTATTCTTTAAATATAATTATAAAAACTCTAAACTATTAAATCTTATTATTTAATATATTAGTAGTAGTATTCTACTAGGTATTTCTTTATTATTAATCGATCTTTATATATGGTAGATCTCTTGCCCGCTTTAGTTTAAAACCTTAGTAATATAAAGAAGTCGTCTCTCTTAGCCTCTATATTAATATAAGAGATAGGTCGGATTAAGGCTTCTTATTTAAAGGAGGTCAATATATCTTTTATATTATATAAGGTTCGTTTTAAAGAGAGGGCTAGTCAAGGCTTGCTAGTAGAGTCGGCTGGTATAGGAGATTCGTTATCCGCAGGGTTTTAAGGGGTATCCTCTTTAATTAAGAGGTTGCTTAACTTAAGAGGTACTAGCATTATTATCTTAAGATTGATTTTCCTAAAGTAAGAGGTCCTCTTATAACATTTTCATCTTAATAAAGGCTATAGTTAGGAAATGCCTTAACTTATAGATTTTACAATTTCTTTTAAAGTCAGCTAAGAGCTATTGACTATCGATAGTTATTTTAGCTAAGTCTATTAGCTCTTCTTTCAATTCTTAAGTTTAAGAAGGGACCGAACGTTAAGGCCGTTCTTTAGATTGCTTTTATATATTATAAGAGTCGGTTGAAAGAAGGGTCTTTAAAGGGGTACTAGTCCTTTGCTAAGTATATTATATTGCCTTATAAGGCCAGAGGGAATATAAGCTTTAAATTATATAATAGTAGAAGCAAGATATAAGTCGATAAAGTCATTAAGATTAAGGCTGCTAAATCGTATAAAATTCAAAGCTAAAGAGTATATATAAAGTAGTAAACCTCTCCCTTAATATGCCTCCTTAGCCTAAGACTTAGAAAGATCGATTTCTACCAACTACTTATATTCTGCCTGCTAAAGGAAAGGTATGACTATAAGACGTCGCATCTACTATATCAGTCATAGGTGCTTTGACAGTTCCTTGACACGACCGTGATAGCTTCTAACTCTTCTTTAGCTTTTTAAGTACTTTTACTAAGCTATACTACTTATTTAAGAGTTTTCGGCTTAGCCGGTTGAGTTTCTAGTTTTTAATACTAATTAGTACGTCTGTTAAGATAGGTGATATAGCTATCACTCTGATATATTATCATATGACCCTATTGCTTAGTTAATAGGATATTAACACATATATAGCTATAGGGAAGAAAGGGGTAACCTTCCTTTCCTAACTCTTATCAATATATCGACTATCGACCTTTAGAAGTTTCTATTACCTATTGCGCCGACTCACTTAAGCTTAATAGGTTATAAGCCCTAATTAGACTGATAATAGATTATTAACTTCTCTTAGAAAGCACTTGCGCTATAACTATTAATAGGAAGTTAAATAAGACTTATAGTAAGAGGCGAGCAATTGGCAAATAGGAGGTGTGATTCCCTATTTAGCTAACCTATATTGCAAGAGGTATAATTCCTTGCTTTATAACCCTTTAGTACTATAAGAGGTATAGTTCCTTACTTTACTATATTTTATAAGAGGTATAATTCCCTGCGTTATAGCTTAAAAACCCTTTTCGATAAGAGGACTTCCTTCTTATTTAATACTTCTATAATACCTACTATTTAATCATTTCGACTTTTCGATAAGAGGAGTACCTTTAACTATTTAATTTATTTGATTTTAAACGCAATTCTATTCGAAATAGTAATAGCTTCCGATTCCGATCGAAACACTAGACTTAAAGACCTCTAACTCTCTTAAAAGAACTAGCAATAATAGTTCGACGATTTAGAGCTTTACTTTAAGAGCAAAGGCATTAAAATAGCGATTTAAAAGACACTTATTAAATACGCAAGAATAGCCCTTTATACTCCTATTGTGTAGAAAATAGGCTAAATATGCTAGTACGCGCCCTAAGGTGTGGATTCACATTTTGGCCGAGCGGTATTATATATAACAGTTATAAGCCCTATAAGCGCAGCGATAAATCTTTTCACATTCCTCTTACGCAAGGTTTAGCCGACGTTTCTTGCTTCGAAGTTCTACTAGTAAATCACTTTTTAAAGAATTCGGCAATAATCATACTCGGTTTCGACTATATTAATAGAAGTTTCGATAGATTTAAGTAAAACGACCTTTAATATATGGCTAAAGAAAAATGCATTTTAGCCTTCCGACTACCTATTTCCTACTAGCTTAGCAGTCTATGCGCTATATCTACGCTACTATAGACTAGGCTAGTACTTAGGCCGCTGGAAAAACTATTCTTCCGACGACCTAAGTGGTACATTATATAGAAAATAGGCTAAATATGCTAGTACGCGCCCTAAGGTATGGATTCACATTTTGGCTAAGCGGTATTATGCACGACAACTCCCTTTACTAATTCGTTTACTTCTACTTTAATAGCTAATATAACTATTAAGGATTTGCTAAATATATTAAATAAGCTTAGCTTAAGAGCTTTAGTAAATAATAATTAAGAATCCTAAAGGTAGATTTTAAATATAGAAAAGGAGAAGGAGTATAAGCTAGCCTTAGCTAAATGCAAGCTTAAAATCAATGGAGGTTTAAGTAATAAAGATTAAGATTTTATTTAAGTTTATAATAATATAAAGATAAGATAGGATACTTTAAAAGTAAAATACTTTTAAATAATTGCCTTTAATACCTAGTATTTATTATAATAGATCACTTTATTTTAATATAAAAAAGATAAAGATAGTAAGGATATAGATATAAATATAGACTCTGCTTAGTTTATTTTATATAAAGTAAGAAGGAGAGTAAGAGCTATAGATCTTAGGATAGCTATAACTTTTAAAGAAACTTAGCTTTTTAGTTTCTTACTTAATAGCCTCCCTCTTAAGTTTGCTATTGCGAAATAATCTCTTTTCGTTTGACCTAACCTTAAGATCTATAAGAAGATCGACCTCCTTTGAACTATTAAGCAAGACCTTAAAGGATGCTTTAAATCGGCAAATGCCGCGTTATAAGGCAACGATAAGCCTAAGAAGAGGAAGGAGCGTAGGATAAGCTCTTAAGCTTATTAGAAATGCTACTTTTATAATAGTGCTTATAATATTACTAATTATAAAGTTAAAAGGCAACTGATTAATATAATCGCTAGCTTTAATATTAAGAAATAATTAAAGCAAAAGTTAAGAAGCAAACTGCCTTTATCTTACCAAAGGCCGCAACTATTAAGAAAAGGTAAAGGAAAAGGCTATTTAGCTAAAACTTTAATAGATACTTTTAATAATAATAGTAAGTTATTTAAACCTAAATCCACTTTTAATAATTCAAACGATAATTATAATAAAGATGCTTATATTTTAAAAGCCGATCTTTATAAGATCCTTGAATCCGATTAGTATAATAATACTAGTTATATAGCATATATAATTAATAAATCCTACCTATTTAAAGGCCTGCTTATTAAAATAAAAAGGCACTCTATTAAGATTAATAGTAGAAGGTTATATATAGATTCGATAGGTATAGTAGAGATAAATATCGCTAGTTGTTGAGATAGGTGATACAGCTATCATTCTGATGTATTATTATATGACCCTACTGCTTAGTCAGTAGGATATTGATATATATATAGCTGTAAGGAAGAAAGGGGTAACCTTCCTTCTTTAACTCTTACTAATATATCGACTATCGACCTTTAGAAGCCTCGTTTACTTACTGCGCTGATTTACTTAAGTTTAATAGGTTATAAGCCTTGGCTAAACCGATAATAGATTATTGACTTCCTTTAGAAAGCACTTGCGCCGCAACTATTAGTAGGAAGTTGAATAAGACTTATAGTAAAAGGCGAGCAATCGGCGAATAGGAGGTATGATTCCTTATTTAGTTAACCTATATTGCAAGAGGTGTAATTCCTTGCTTTATAACCCTTTGGTACTATAAGAGGTATGATTCCTTACTTTACTATATTTTATAAGAGGTATAATTCCTTGCGTTATAGCTTAAAAACCCTTTTCGATAAGAGGACTTCCTTCCTATTTAATACTTCTATAATACCTACTATTTAATCATTTCGACTTTTCGATAGGAGGAGTGCCTTTAACTATTTAATTTATTTGATTTTAATACAATTTTATTTAAAATAGTAATAGCTTCCGATTCCGATCGAAATACTAGACCTAAAGACCTTTAACTCTTTTAATATTGAGCTTAAGTGAGTCGGCGCAGTAGGTAAAGGAGGCTTCTAGAGGTCGATAGTCGATATATTAGTAAGAGTTAGGGAAGGAAGGTTACCCCTTTCTTCCCTATAGCTATATATATATTAATATCCTACTGATTAAGCAATAGGGTTATATAATAATATATTAGAGTAATAGTTATATCACCTATCTTAATACCCCTACTTAGACCTTACTCTAATTGACTTATAATTAGGAAAATAATAACTATCCTTTTGCGCTAATCCAACTCCTAGGTATCTCTTTAAATTAAAAACAATCAATTAATAGTAACCTCTATTGAAATTACTAATCTATTGAGCTTAAGTGAGTCGGCGCAGTAGGTAAAGGAGGCTTCTAGAGGTCGATAGTCGATATATTAGTAAGAGTTAGGGAAGGAAGGTTACCCCTTTCTTCCCTATAGCTATATATATATCAATATCCTACTAATTAAGCAGTAGGATCATATGATAATACATTAGAGTAATAGCTATATTACCTATTTTAATACCCTTACTTAAACCTTACTCCGATTAACCTATAGTAAGGAAAATAATAACTATCCTTTTACGCTAATCCAACTCTTAAGTATCTCTTTAAATTAAAAACAATCAATTAATAGTAACCTCTATTAAAATTACCAATCCTACTTATAAGGCGGGACTAGGAGTCAAATTTCCCAAAAGCGTTCCTCTATAAGACTACGTGACTTAACTTGCGGTCTAGGCCTAGGAGTCGATCTAAAGAAAAACTTTCCTTTATAAGACTATATAACCTAACTCGCAGGGCGGGCCTAGGAGTCGTCCTTAAGTTTGCTAAGCCCCTACTATCTTCTATAACCTTAGTATATCTTTAAATGCTTTAAACTTTATAACTATCTTTAATAGCTTTATAAATCCATCTACTACTATTCGATCGGTTAAGATATAGGTAATTAATAACTTGTTTTTTATAATAAGGTCGCAGATAAAGTAGTAAGTAATATTGATATATTTCGATCGCTTATATAAGTATGAATTCTTTATAAGTATAATCGCCTTTGTATTATCTGCTTAAAGATTAATATAGTTCCTATCTTATTTAATATACTTAATAAAACCTATATCTTTTAGAACTTAGGCGATCTATAATCCTTATTTACAATTTAATAATATTAATATATATTTAGCCTTAGTGCTTATAGTAGCTACTGATTTCTATTTCCTACTTCCTTATAATATAGGTCTGCTATATAGTATTACTACGCTTTTAGATATACTTTTCTAACCTTTTATATTTGCCTAATTAGAATTAGTATATACCTTAAGCTTTGCGCTTATATATTTCGTTAGTCTATATCTTACCTTTTATATGATTATCAATCGAAGGTACCTTTTAAGTCGCTTAATTACATTCTTATATTAAATTGTCGGATCCTTTAGGTTTTGATTAAGTTGCTTAATAATAAAGGTAATATCTGGTCTTATATATACTATAGTATATATAATTGCTTTAATATCCTATTAATACTTCTTTAGATCTCCTTTCTACTTATTTTTATTAGTAGGCTTTAACTTATTATACTTTCCTTCGATTGGAATACGCTTTAGCTTAAAGTTAGGAATATAAGTAAAGAGTCCTATTCGGTCTAGGATCTTTTTAATATATTGCTCTTAGTTTAACTAGAGTTCTTAAATAGAGCGGTTCCTTATAATGCAGATGCTAAGGATCTTATAAATTCTCCTTAGATCCTTAGTATTAAAACGTTTCCGAATTGTTATAAAGAACTAATCTAATTAAATAGTTGTTTTCGCAGTTATAATAATATCATTAATATATAGTAGCAACTTAATTCTACGCTTAATATAAGTAAATAGATAAGGGTCAGCTAGGCTTTAAATGAATCCTATTTCTATTAGAGTAGAGCTATATAAGAGGTTCTAATTATAGGCTAATTGTTTAAGCCTATAGATACTGCGGAGTATATAAAGAGAGTGGCTAGCGCGTATAAGAATACTATTAGGTTAAGAGAGAAAAATCCGTTCCTTTATAATTGCTTTAGTAAATGCATTTTTAATATTATACTATCTGCATTTAAGGTCCTTAGCAGCTACTATTACTATAAATATACAAAGGGTATCTATGCGAACTATTAGCGCGAATATATTAAAGTAGTCTTCTCTATACTATTAAGAGAAGTCCTTAGCTATAAGCCTTGCCTTATAAAGCTCTAGGGTTCTATCTATATATGTTTTAATTATAAAGACCTACTTTATTAATACTAGGTTTATATCCTTTAGCGTCGGTTCCTCTATTTATATACCATTTGCAGTAAGAGAGCTTATCTCCTTTTAGATTGCCTTACTTTATACTACTTTATTCTCCAGATTGTTAATAGCTTTATTATACGTCTTTAGAAGAGAGATTTTCATTATCCTCTTAGCAGCTAGGAATATATTATCTTTATTAAAGCTCTATTAAAGTTCGAGCTTATAGATCTTATATGCTATTATAGCCCAGATACACTTAGACTCGCGTTTGTTTAAGGTATCTTCTAATTCTAGGTCTCTATTTCTCTTTAAAGGCGTAGGTTCGGCTATAGGTTCTATAGGCTTATTATCTAAGGAACCGCTTTCTAATAGTAGAGGCTTATTATTACTTATACCTATTTTAGGAATATCCTTTACTATAAGTGCTTTAACTAAAGGGATAATAATATTAAAGTTGTTTTATACTTTAAATAGTTTGCAAACGATAGGAATAGTCTATTCGGCCTTTAGGCGATTAGTAGGTTGTCGATTAATAGGTATACTTAATATACTTAAGCTAAGAGAAAGGGGTTATTAGTTTAGCTTAATAGTATTACTATTAAGTGGTATACCTTGCGAATCTTTAGGTATATAGAGCTTTAAGGATAGCTTCCCCCTATTTTAAGATTTATCGAATTCAACTACTAAGGATATAATTACTTACCTTAGATCTAGCGTATATACTATCTATTGCTTTATTATCTATTTAATATACTTAATAAATATATACTCTTTACCTTAGTCTATTAGCTTTTTACTCTTTATACCCGTAGGCTAGGACTTTAGGCTAATATAGGAGTAGTAGACGCTTTTAAAGATATAGATATAGTCTAAGCTTAGTTTCTATTTGAAATATACCTTATATAGCGATATTTAAGTGCTATTAACTATTAGTCTACTACTTATTCTATTTCGCAAGTATATATCTACCTTAATCGCAAGGTCTTAGAATTCTAATAGTAGGTCAGCATCTTATAATAGAGCGTAATAGTCAGTCTTTACTTGCTAGATGCTTTGCTTAGCGATACTATTTTAATAAGAACCTTTATATATTATAATTAGTTTATAATAAACTCCTTATTTTACCTATTTATTAAGCTTTACCTTAATCTTTAATATATTATTAGACTTAATAGCTATTAGCTTTAACTAAGTCTAGCGTTCCTTTATTACTTTCTAAGTTTCTAGCTTTTCTATAAGCTTAGATTTAGTCTTAGCGCAAATAGTCTATATCTATTAAGTAGAGTTATCTACTATTTAAGAAAACTAATTATTTCCTTTAAT